>VZTQ01013918.1:372093-442232 GCA_013400755.1 Pelecanoides urinatrix
CCCTTTTGGTTTTTTTTTTTTTTTTTTTTTTTTTTAATTTCTTTCCCCTTTCCCAAGGTCTGCGAGCGCCCGGCGGCAGCCTCCTCCCGCCGTTTTCCTCGGCCTCTCGCCCCCAGAGACTTGGCGGCCGGGGGAGCCGGGCGAAGAGGGAGGCCCCGGCGGCCGTTGGAGGCCGTTGGCGGCCGTTGGTGCTGTGTGGCACGGCGGGGACTCCCCGCCCGCCGCGGGGCGAGGGCGCCCGGCTTCCGCACCGGGCGGGCACGCACGCACGCACACCCCCCCACACCCACAGACAGACACCCACACACCGCCGGCAAACACGCACCCACGAGTCGGAGACTCCGCGGAGGATAAAGTAGGTGGGAGGAGAGAGAAAGGAGAGTTAAAAAACCCCACACACACAAAAAGGGGGGGGNTCTCTAAATTATGTTAATCTGTGAACATTGGGGACACTTTGGATTTTTGACCCTGGCAAAAGTGATCGCTCCAGCATAACGTCATCTGCTGCTGTCAGTTTTGCTACCTTGTGCATGTGTCTATCTAAACACGTTTTGAAGATCAGAAATATATTAGAATGAAACTAAACAAAACAAATAGTAATAATAATAAATAATAAATCCTTGGGGCTGGTCTCCATTAAAGATGACATTTCTTTGTTGCCAACAGTATTATTTCACTGCCATGAATCTCTTCCATCACTGAGGAGCTGCTGCTGCAGAACTGGTTTGAATTTAAATGTGGAATTTCAGATCTGAGGCAAGGCAGTTTTTTTTTCCTTTTCTTTCCTAAAAAAAAAAAAAGCAGCAATAACAAAAAATGTGCGTCTCAAATGGCTATGTCCTTTGAAAGGAGAAAAAGAGAGAGACTAGAATTTACTAATCGTTAGTGATAACTTGAAAGATGGGAACAATAAGAAGTGTACCTGTTTCGCCAGAATCACCTGAACTCAATGAGATGCATTGTACCACAGAAACAGGTCAATTTTTCTAACTTTTTTTTCTTTCCCAAATGTCTGGATCTTTGAATCAAAATCTCGCTGTTTTACAGGATGTAGAAAGAATGACATACAACAAAGATGGTCGTATGGTTTTAAGGCATAATACTGATGCAGCGTTAATTTTAGTGAAATGCAATTAAGTGCAGTAAAGTGCAATACTGTAAATATTATAGATTAAAAAAAATAGCCGTACTTATTCTGTTAATAACCAATTCTGCAAGAACCATAACTTAAGTCCTTTATGCTCAGACTGGTGCATTGCAGCTTCTTGCCAAAATGATAGTCCGAGTCTTCTATGAATGGATAAAGTTATATGCATCACATAAGGAAAAAGGTAGATGCCATGATTTCTAGTTGAGTTAATGTGCCATATTTCTGGGAAGTAAGCTGAAAAGTCTGTATGACACTTTCACAATCATTTTAGGTAAAGAAAAAAACAAAAAAACAACCCACAGAAGTCTTTTGTAGAGGTGGACAAGTTCAATATTTGGCCATTTTTATTTTTGCCTGTGATTTAGCCACCAAGTCTTAAGGTAATGCTTAAGCAAAATAACTAGTATAAATCTAGAAAGGACAGGGAGCAGGGAAATCCTTTAAATTATATTATCAAAGTGTCTGGGTTTACCAAACACACACAACCCCCCCCCCCCCTTTTTACTTTTTATGCTATTAAATTCTAATTAGTTTATTATATCTTTTTTTAAAATTTTTTGGTGGGGAGGAGAGAGGAAGGTACAAATATTGGTCTTGTCTACATCTAGCAAGATAGCTATTTGTTGCCTTTGTTACCAAGGCCTGTGCTGATTGAAGGTTATCCTCTCAATAATACCATTATTAAGCCTGCTTTTTATGTCTCATTTAGCAATCCGTTACTAGTTTGGGCTTTTGCTGATATTTATCAAATCCAAATATTACTGTAGGACAAAAATTCATGCTGTAGATAGATTTTAGACACGTGTCTTCTTTTTTGTTTCTCCTTCAAGTTTTGATATTTTCTAGCAAGCAAAATTTCTGGAATGTCAAAGTTGTGCCATTTTCCTTCTATTTATTATGTGAGAAGTAGTTATATTTTGGATTCACTAGAGCTGATAAATGTTACCTGCCTTTTCTACCTCTCTGTGAAAGCCCAGTACCTTTTTAAAGCAAGGCCAAAATGTTAAGATAGTGTTACTTGTTGCTGAGAAATATGGACAAAAATCTCAGGCAATTAACAATTTCTTATTGAAACAAAACATTACCTAGAAAGTAAAATGCTATTCAGGGTGATGTATGAATTTCTGGCTAAAATAAGAAATATTTGGCATGGTTCCAGCACTTCTAACATGCAGACCTGAAAAATAATAAACATGACTACAGAGATGCTTTAGGCTATAACAAGTAACCTGTTGTACTGGATACCCACAGCCATCGAAGGAGGATTTGATACACAGTGTTGAAGACCGAAGGCACAGAGCTTTTGATTGAGTGGGGACTGCTTGTTATCTGTGCCTGTGATCTAATTATTACCCTTTCAAGTCCTCTTTCGAGAGTTTAAGAGAGGCTTATGCGATTTTTTCAGTCCTGTGTTGGACTTTTGCAAAGGAGTGATTTTCACTCTCAAACAATTCCATAGAATGAGCTCAGTTGAAGCTGTAGGTTTGGGATCTGAATTTTCTCAGACTTCTTCTAAGTGAGGCTGTGAAGTGCTACCAATCTTACAGTGTTACAGGATGCACGTACAGTGTGCACCCACCTCATATTGGAAGGAATAACTTTTCCACCTTTGCTGTTTTACTAGGTACCAAACCAGCAAAAATGCTTGTAGATTTTTTCTCAGAAATTTTGCTACACACAGCTTCTTCCTTGTATTCAAAAAATAGTGGTAACAGGAATACAGTTCCATGATAACATGAAACAAGGCTGGTAGTGTAGCATACATCTTTCCGGAATGAAAAATTCTTACAGTTTCTTCTGATTGCTTTCAACGGATATTTCAAGGACAGTCTTGCCCTCTACTGCAGAAGGGAAGAAGGTGGCAAGATTTATCAGCTTAGCCCGTTTTGAAGGAGGTACCATACATCAGCCTGGGGAAAGGGGCAGGGCATTGCTGTGAATCTACCAAGGTGCTTCACGCTGCTGTTCCATTTTGTTTAGCAGGAAAGGAAATGAAAAGGTGCACTGTGCAAGGGCTGTAGTCGAAACCGGTTCTGCTTTGCTTATTTCTTGAATGGGCCGATTGCATCAGTGGTGGTATAAACGCTTTGCCTTGTTTTGGATGATGCATGCAGGTGGCCTCCTCTTCTTGTCATCCTTACATCGTTGGGAAGAAATGAGGAGTCCTACCTGGGCTACCATGTACTGGACTGTACTTTTCACTAAGTGTAAGTCACCGTGGCTCCATTCACCATGTGGAGCTCCAGTGATCCATGCAAGTTGAGAATCTGGACCAAAGCGTCTACTCCATCTCTGTTAACATGTGGTCTTGTCTTTTCTCTTTTCTTTTCTCTTTTCTTTTCTCTTTTCTTTTCTTTTCTTTTCTTTTCTTTTCTTTTCTTTTCTTTTCTTTTCTTTTCTTTTCTTTTCTTTTCTTTTCTTTTCTTTTCTTTTCTTTTCTTTTCTTTTCTTTTCTTTTCTTTTCTTTTCTTTTCTTTTCTTTTCTTTTCTTTTCTCTTTTCTTTTCTTTTTCTTTTCTTTTCTTTTCTTTTCTTTTCTTTTCTTTTCTTTTCTTTTCTTTTCTTTTCTTTTCTTTTCTTTTCTTTTCTTTTCTTTTCTTTTCTTTTCTTTTCTTTTCTTTTCTTTTCTTTTCTTTTCTCTTTTCTTCTTTTCTTTCTTTTTTTTTTGCATTTCTTTAACTATTTTTCTTGAGGATGTTGGAGGTTGAAGATAAGATAGTCAAGGTCCTGAGGTGCTTATTAAAGTTTAAAAGTATTGTAATTCTTTTAGATTCTCAGGCATGCCAAGCCTCATTTATTGTCCACCATCATTCAGCTTGATCTTTGTGCAATCTTTCATTTGAGAAGTGTGAGATTTCCAAGTTCATCAGAACAGCAGCCGCTGGGCAGAATCCCCTTGGAGGAGGCTTCATTTAGTGTATGTGGATTGCTAAAGAATCTTCCTCAAAAGTTTGGTCTGGTATATCAAAAATAACTTGAGTGAATGCCAAATGAATAGTGCTGTTTATAAACAAGTCTATTAAAAAAAAAAAAGGCTTTATGCATTACATGGGCCCCTTTATAATGGAAAAAATAGTCTCTGATTTTTTTTGGAACTGTCAAATACGCTTAAGTACTTCATCCATTTGTATCAAAATAGCAAACCGACTCCATGGTTCATTTTTATTGACTTGGAAATGTGTGAAAAAAATTATACTGGAGCTTTTTTTGCTTAGTAGGGTCATATAGATGTAGTGACATTTTGGTTAATATCATAATACTTAGCACTTATATAATGTTTATTTGCAAAGCACTGTATAAATGTTTATTATTTAATCCTCACCCATTATGAAGTAGGTAAGAATTATTATCCCCATTTTTGTAGAAATTAAGGCATATAAATCAAGGGCCAGGTTCCATCACCCATTGTCAACACTGAGAATTATTACTTTTGTTTTTGTAATGTAGCAGCATCCTGCAGATCATAATCTGACATGAACTTTGTGGTGCTAGACACCTTTCAAAACTATAAGTAGCAGAGGCCCTGCTCCAAGAAATTTAAACTCCGTACCTGACTTCAGCAAAAGTCTTAAAGGGAACATTGAACGTGATTCAGAGTGGCAGAATGTGTCTGTGAGCTATTTCCACAGAACACAAAGTTACTGCCCAATGCTCTGACCCTGTACGTCAGTGGGAATTTGGTTTATGACTCAATGGGGCTGAGCTGCGGCAGTGCCATGACTAGAACCAAAAATCTAAGTTCCCAGCAGCATGCACAAATTGCTAGAAAACTCTGATTACCAACTTCCCCTACTATAAATTTTTCACACAGACCAAGTGTGCTGATGTCAATTCTTTGCATGCTTTATCTGCTATATCTTTTAGTCCTATGTTTGCCTATAAAATAATAATAAGACATAATTTTGAATTGACATAACATTGACACATTGAGACTGTTGACTCAAATACAATAGACGTGTAGTCCTATGGAAATCCAGATCCCTAAGGCAAACCCAGGTTATGATTTTTTTTTTTTGTGATGAAAAATACGCATGTTTTCTGCTCTTTTAAATGTGCTAGGCAAAATAAATTGTTTCTTTTTTTAAACAGATAATTTTAGTTTTTGGAGACATTATTACTTTGGAGGTGGCAGGCTTTTTCCCCCTTCAGTTTGAGGAAAATTTTCAAAGTATAGGAAAAATAGATTACACATCTTTCTTAGAAATGTGTTTATTTTTGTAATATCTAATATCTAATGATCCAGGTGGTGTCCTTGTAATTGCTAATTGTACTCAACTCTATAAAGTGCGCACAACCAATATGGTTGGAAATTTGTTGTGTTCCTGGTTAAAAAGGATGGTCGAAGTGCCCCACTCCTCATCTGTAAGCAGCCTACTGACCCCATTATGTTGTTTTCTTTCCCTGATGTGACAGAATTCCCATGGCTAACAAGTTTCCAACAAGTTAGCTGTGGCTAACATGGCAAGAACTTCTCATTCACTTGAAAATCTCTGCTGGTTGCAGTAAGATGTGGTAGGGCTGGAGAAGGCCTGGTGTTGCTTGGAAACAAACAAAAAAGAAATGCAGTGTGCTATAGAGTGTGATCTCCTCTCCTTAAGAGAAGAACAAAGCTTTCTGCTTTACGACTCATGCTTTCTGTAAAATTGCGTCTCTAAGTCACATCTTTAAAAGGTGCAACGTGGGTGCCATTGATGTAACCCAGTGGCTATTATTATATAGGTTATTTTTGTTAGTTGGCCTTTCTAGCTAGGTCAGTGGAAGGCCATAGGCTTTGGTGTTTGAGGCATTCTTCAAAAGGGGTATGATACCAGATACCCCTCAAATTTTGTTTGTCTGTTAGACAGATTTGATGCTAAAAGTTGGTGCCTAATTTCAATAAATCAGCTTAGAAACTTGCTGATTTCCAATAAATAATTGAAACTTGATGCAGTTCGTACACCTTATATTGAAAATTGATATTTAACTAAAATCAGTTGAAGAATGTAGAAAATATCAGATTTTGAAGCTGAAGATATTTATTGAAAGGCAATACTTTCATGAATCTAGGCTTATGGTATGTATTAATTACATCAAAGACAGGCAAATATCTCTGTTTCTTTGTATTAATGTATGTGGATGTTTTATTTATTTTTTTGTTTGAAAATTTCTAAATGTGTATTATTTTAATTATGTTGAGTGTAAATTTGACAATGCTTTGCATTTATTTTTATATTTTTTAAACCTGTTGCTTTTGCAAAACTATGAGCAGCCAGTATGATTTGCAGAACCATTGCATTGTTTTGGTTATGTACACATAGTGTGTCTGAGTTTACAGACATTTCAGGGATTGCTAAAATGAAAAAAAAAAAATCTCCAAAACCATCTCGTCTTAAAAGTTTGTACCCGTTTGTTATTGTGGAAGAGAAAAACAAACAAGCAAACAACTTTTTTTTAGGTTTCGGTTATGCCAGCATGCTCCTACATGAATTCACCAGACATGTTGAGTTCCAGTTTCAGAGTGTATTATGTTGAATCACATGATATGAATGTACATCTTGTAAAAGTGAGATATGAATAAACTTATAAATATTTGTAATCATGTGTTAACGGATACCCAAAATAACTCCTACCAAAGGGACTATTAATAACAAAGCATTTCCCCCTGTTAAAACAGAGCTTTTTCTTCTGTATTTAATGCTTTTTCTTTTTAAGCACCTTGTTCACTTTCTTCTTGCAAGGAATTAATGCAGTGCATCTTACTCTGTAGCCATTTCACTTACAGGTCTCTCACTGGTTTCTGTGTAGGTTTCACAAAGCAAGTTACAGCTTAGTGATGACTAATCAGAAGCTACTTCTACATCCCATCTACCAGTATGAATTTTTTTGTTTGGCATCCTATTTTTTTTAAAGGATTGATAATTTTTCCTTAGTGTAATAAGAAATAATGGAGTCTTCATAGTGGACCATTCTGGGAACTGTATTTGATAGGTCTGCTCTGTTGTCTGTTCAAATCCCTAGAAGAGGCATTAGATCAGGCCCTTGTTTTTCAGACAATTAAGGTGGTTTTTCCACGTCCCTGCTTGTCAGTATGTTAGATGTAATTTTCTCCTACAGTTTTGTTCTTTCTAGTTGTAATCCGGCATTCTGCTATTGAAAAGGATATTCAAAGAATCCTCTTGTTCCTGTGCACCATGTTTCATCAACAGCGCCAAAGCAAACTGGGTTAGTGGAAATCTTTGTTAGGTTAGTCTGTGGATCAGGTTCTAAACTTCCGAACTAGTCACAAGAGTTAGGTTAGGCTTGTCTCGTTTCAGAAGGAGTTTGTCTGACACATATGTTGCATTTAACTTCATCAGCCTTACAACAAGAGGGGTAATTCCATATCCCAGCTCTTTCCCCAAATCCTCCTGGCATGTCTTTATTCTTTCTTGTCTGCAGCTGGCTGTATAAGCTGAAATCAGAACCTGTACGTAGCTTTTCCAACCTTGCATTTTCTGCAAGTATTTGCGTCGACTGGAGGTCTGACCTGGAACATAGCTGGAAAGCAGTTGGTACAATAGTCCCACATCATGATTACTGTTTCTCTCTAAGTCAACACCACAAACTGACATCCTGTTTCTCCTGTCATGAACTATGTAAGAGACAGGCTATTATAAGAAAATTAATCCTTTCTTTCTGTCTCTTAAAGATACGTGGGCAGTGAATGGTTGTCAGTAGCATGTACTGTAAGAGCAATCAGAAAAAATATAAAGTGATAACAGTGTGTGCTGAAAGATTAACTTCACCAGAAGACCATCTAATAGCAATCTATAAATAAATATGTTTTAACACTCTTATTTTTTGTCTATTCATATTCAGTTCAGATGTTGAAAAGAGAGATAGGTTCTTTTGGCAATTTGGCTGTTAGGAAGAGATTTTTTTTCCCTCTTCATTTTTGTTAATAAGCATGTTTTTCCAACGGCTACTTGTTCTATTGCTTTCTGAAATAATTGACAGTTCTGAGGGAGGTTTCCTCTCTCTTGTTTTTGGGTATATTTTTCTTCTTCTTTGCATGAAAATTTATTTTTAGTTCCAGAAAAATTATACTTTGACCCTATTGCCATCAGCATTTTTGGCTACTGTCTCTAGTCCTCTGTGCAGACTCTGAATTGAATTGAATAAGAATAAACACAGAAACAAAATAAATTCCGTATGAATTGTCAGTAAAAATTTCCTTTTTTTTTTTGAGTAGCTTCTCTCTTAGACTATTATTTTTTGAGCTGCAAACATCTGAAAAGAAAATTATGAGGAGCTACACAGGAAACAGGACTGAGTATCTGCTGGCATGAATACCCGCGAACTGTGGAAATTTTACCAATATGTGTGGTTCAGTCCTATATTGCTTGCATATCCATAACTCCGGTTAAAGTTAGAGAGAAATCTGTACACTCAAGTCTGCAGGAGCAACCACAGAAAGACAGATCTACATTCAAGGACCACATGTAAATGACTAGAGATTGGACAACAGAACAAAAGGAAATGTATGTAATTTCATTTCCCTGAATCAAATACTCAGACTTCATTACCAATATGATTAAGGGTAATGATCCTACTCTTACATTTAATTGCTGGTTTATAATTGCTACCAAGAGACTATAAAAATACAAGGTCAGAAATCTGGATCCAAAAAAGGATCTTAATGCCTCACTCTGAAGTTAAACTTCAGAAGAATTTGAGGACTTATTTCCAAAACCTTAACAGAGGACTCTTGGCTGCTTCTCAAACTCTACTGAAGCCTGAGGGCTGCAGGTCCTCTAGTTCCACACATTAAATTTCTCCATGAGCCTCATGTTCTACTTTTGTGTATACCTGGTGCCTGACAGATCTCTGTGGCTGGGAGGCTTGCTCCCTTTTTAGCCTGATTGAGTTACAGAAACTGGGCATCTGTTTCACCTTGCTTAATTTCAGATGTTTACAATTCAGACATCTACATCAGAACTTGTCCGTGGAAGCAAGCAGAGGCTTTTAGCAAATAGACCTCTGGTGAGTATATTAAGGTGTGCCTAGCTCAGATGTAGCTACCTTCTCTGTAGACATCTCTCTTTGGACAGACATGTTCAATTCCATGGCAATCCATGGAATATCTTCCACATGCTTCCTTCGTGTGTCCTCCACTGCGCAAATGGCAGTGGTTCCACCACTTAGTTTTCTTCAGAGGAGGAGATTTCCTTTTACACAATGACTCAGTGGCTAGTAGATTCACACAGGACTCTACAGTCTGGGTTTTCCTGACTTCCTTTGTCTGAATAGATGGGGTAGCTGAAAAGGTAGAACTCTTGGTCCTGGAGAAATACTTTATAGACCATGCTAGACATGGATCTCTTGGGAATGAGTTGACTGTAACCGATGCCACTTTGATGGCACAGCAGGCAAATGATCTTTCTGCTATGATTTCCATTCTAACTGGTTTCCCTATTGTGTTTTTTGATATTATAGTCAACTAAAGTGCAAATTTTTTTTCTACAGATTCTTGGGAAAACGAATCATCTTATCGTATTCCCTAGGTGGGGCTCAGTACAATAATATTTGGATATTTCCTAAATATATCAGCTTTGCACAGCAAAGTTCCTAGATTTCATGGTTTCCAATTTTCCTCTCTTCCTGGTTGCAAAAAGACCTCTCGAGAGGAGGGATATAGATGTACAGATACACATAAACATTAATAAATAAATCCCTCAAAACTTGACAGAATTTGAATTGCCGCATACATAGCCTTAGGGTCTTTAATGAAGCAATCTCATATGTTTCTGTCTTAGGTTATCATATACATTCTTACCACAGGACCTCTGTCTCAGTTGCTGCATGAGGTGAACTCTGCTCAAGGAATGAATTGGGACTGTAAAGCTGCTTTCTAGGAGTATTCCTTACTTGCATGAGATACCAGTAGGTGTCTGTATGTAGGCAATGAGGGAAAACGCTGCAAAAAGTTGAAGTCTGGCTTTGTCATTAACACAGTTAATGATAATGTAGGAGAAGTAGATCTAGCCTGCTACAAACTTTCAAGCTGATACGTTGAAGACATTAAGACATTTCCAGAATATCACTGAATGTGTGCTTTCTGTTTTCTGGGGGTTAAAGTCACAAGACCAGGAGTCTGATGTACAGAAATGCTCAGTGTTGACTGTCACAACTTTAATTAACACAAGCTATGTAGGTTTGTGACTTTGAGGAAGCGGGCAGCATTATGTAGCGGCGTAGATTCATGCGATATACCATTGACTTACTGTCTTGTCTTAGGCAGGTCATCGTGTCTTTCTGCTTCAGTCTATACAATGGGTTTAATGACACTCTCCTAATGTGTACATAGGAATGACACTCTTCTAGTGTGTACATAGAGGGACTGTGACCATAAATTCATTAATCTTTATAGTACGTTGATAACTAGATTTGTGAGCATCAGCACAAAACCCATGAGGCAACAAGTAACTCTGTATTCAATGCAATGTTCAGAGGATGTGCAGTAAATAAAGTGTGAGGATAAAGAGAAATATTGAGCAGCTGCTGTATTCACTGAACACTGTGCACTGAATAAAGCTGGGGTCCTGTGGAAAAAAAAAAGACATCGTATAATTAAAGAATGTTTCATAATATGTATACACATGGGAGTAGAATTCGATTGCACAGTAAATGCCAGTAATAGCACTTCCTGACTTTTGGGTATTTAATGAATTGATGAACACTTATTTTTTTCAACTTTAAGAATATTTTCCTTCAACATTTACATATACAATTGCCTATAATTATCCTTTTCCAAATTAAAAATAAAAAGCTGGATTGCATACACTGTAGAACCATTAGGACTGGGACACTGGACTCTCCTCTGAAATCTAGAGATCACTTGATCCACAAAAGAGGCTGTGCTAATAGGAAGAGAATGATGATTACAGTGTCTTAAGCTTACCTAAGACTTGAGCAAATGAGCCGTCTGAAGGGGTGCAGAACTCACTGACACAAACCACAAGGGAGACTCCATTTTATGGGCATTGGAGCCCTCTGATATGAGGGATGGTTGAGGGAAAAGGGTTTAGGGCCTGTTCTGGTCAGAGATCAGTAAGAAGTAGGTTCTCAGCTCACATAAGCTTTCAGCGCAATGTGAGTCTTTGCTTCACAGTAAAGGACATGAAAGGCTTACAGATATTAACTGTGGCCAACAGACTGTGCATTCACCTTAGGCCAAATGAAGTTTTGACTTGGGAAAACCAGTCCCAGTCCTCTTTTGTTTTCATCCCATCCAGCTGCATCCCAGTGCGCCCCATACATTGTGAAGTGTGCTCTATCATCACTTGTGATCTGGAGCTAGTGCTGTTGGATATATAATTGTTCAAAACGTAGAAAGCTCTAGGCTGCAAGCAGAAGCTAAGCTAGCTTCAAGCAAGGGGAACATCTGGGAAATGCAGAAGCTGGCCAAATTTGAAGTGATTTCATTAGGAGATGCACAAGCTCTAACCTGGCATTAGGGGGTGAGACGAATGAATGTTTTATCACTGGTTGACAAATGAGGTCTTTCTTCAAGGGTTAATTTAATTTAGTTTATACCATGTTTACCAAGGACTATGAACATGTATATGGATATTTGTGGATGAACTGACTTTTCTGTGTCTCTGAGTCCTAGGACTATTGATCATGACAAAAAGTTTGCAGGAGGTGCCAACTATTATTAATATAGAGGAATTGCTACCGCTCCTCCTGTAGTTACTAACTTTGCTATAAAGAGAAAGCTGTAGTGTTGATAAAATATTGAGCCACTTCTCGGTGTGGTAGAATTAGAATAGAGTCTGATTTTCAGTGAATGTTTATTTCTGGGCCTCATGTACTTTTTCTGAGACTTGCATTGTTATAGGGGCACATAGCTTTTGTTGGCCAGTGATATGCAGAGATATGTTTGCTGTGGCTTTGGGAAGTCCAGCTTGGGGTTGCCATGGACTTGGAGCCAGGGCTTGAACTAGGGTATTGTGCTCATGAAAACCCCTCTGCTTATCAGAGAGGCAGACGATTCGTATATCAGGGCCTTGGAATTGTTTGTCCCTTCATCCTTGTTGCTAAAGAATTGAGTATGCAGCATTTGGAAATGCTCCATTTGGAAATGTAGCAAATCTAGGCCTTGAATAGTGTCTAACACCTTTTCTTTGAGGAGGGTTGGGGATTTTATTCATGGAGAAGTAGAAGAAAGAGATTTTTTTTACTATGAATACTCTTTCTGAATAGATGATACACTAGATGATACTGTGAAGTCTGGAGTAATTTTGATGGAAAAGAATAGGGGAGATTAAAGGAGAAGAAGGAGCTGGTGAGTTCAAATCACTTATCTCCTTTAAATGTTCAAATTCTAGTTCTTTATTAAAACTACATGCAACTCAAGAACTGAGAAAATCAGGGTCTGAGAACCATTGCTGTAAATATCTCTTCCTGGGCTTTATTCACTTTACCTTGGACCCTACAACTTTTGCTGTTGCAGAAAAGCATAGCTTTTCTTGGCGAGTGATAGTTTCTCTCAGATTGTTTTAATTGCTTTACTTTACCTGCTTTCTTAGTTACTCAGTGTTCCTTTGTTCCTTTTATCTGAACACTTGCTCTATCCAATCTTGCTTGGTAACTGTAATCTATAGTGGTATTTCTATAAATAGGCTAAAACGAGATTGCATAAGCTTTCACAGAGTTTTCTGAAAAATGGTGATAGATGTCCCTCAATGCCAGACCAATGCTGAATTTTGAAAGAGTAACAGCTATACTGTTATCAGGCACCACAGCACAGCCAGGTCACAAGCAAGTCTAGTCTCAACCTTTCACTTGGTTTGTAATCTGTGAAGTTTATAGGGCCTAGCAAGTTGTATCTTCTTGATCCAAGTGTCTTTATGCTTACATAAGGGAAGAGTAATGCTAGCTAGGGTCTGTAAACTATCATAGAATATCATAATATATTGCAAATAGAGCTACATCTTATGTTGACTCAGATGTTGGAGTATCTTGCTGGTAGCTACCATTCTGTGCTCAACAGTGACTGCTTGTTTGTTTTATAGTGATACTGAATGGATTTGTTTCAGTATTTAAAGTCTTGAGTGGCTCAGGACTTATCTACGTAAAAGACCACGTCTCACTTGATGTTTCTATTTGTCAGTAAAGAATGATTACTCTTTATACCCTTCCAGTGTATAAAAAAGGCTGCTGTCAAGGTATTCCCTTTGGGATCTACTTCCTGAAGTGGTCCAAAATAGTTCCAATCCTTTACCCCTTAAGGTATGCTGCAAGGCACATCTGTCTACTTAGGCTCTTGGGGATTGATAATGGTCTGCTTTTGCTCTGTGTTGATTATACTTTGAAGAAGGGTTCTTAAAAAAAAAGCAAAGGTTTAGAGTATCCACACATCTTTTACAACACTGTGAGGGCTGAGTACTGCTTGCATATTTCAGTGTGGTTCTGCTGAAGGTGCAGGACAACTGCTGATTTGTATCCTCTATGCTCCTGGCCCTTGTCAGTCTTGGGTCTGAGTTATAGCATCTGTTGATATCTTTGTCTGTCTCCCTGGCCATAGCTGGAAGCGGACCTGGATGAAACTTGAATGATGCTTTGTCTGCTCACTTGTATGTGCATTTGTGGTTTCTTTTCTGGGGTGTCATTTTATTTTGGCCTTTACTCACCTGCTTTGCAGGTGTAATAGTTGAAGCAACCTCTGGAAAATTAGTTTCCTCCTTACTGCCAGAAGTATGATATGTTTTCTTTGCAACAGTGTGTATCCTTCAGGACTGCTGCATAAGGCCACCTTAGCATGGACATGACAAAATTGACGCCCAAGGACAGCCTCATAAGTTCCTTGAACTGAGTGTTATTTTTGGAAATCGTATGTGAGACATTTGAAAATTACAAAAACTCTCTGTGCTGTAGGAGGACAAGGTTAAAAAGGACTGCCCGATTCATCAAATAAAATTACCCCAAATTCCACCCAGCCGTGGAATAGAAGATTCTTTTCCAAACCTCCAGAGACCACAGGGCTAGAACCCAAGAGGTACAACAAGCACACTTTGGGGAACTGCTTTTTATTTAAACCTTTCCCCATGTCCCACGTCTTGTTAGTTAAACTCCTCCTCCTCATGTTTTATACATTGACAGGAGTCCCAGAAAGGTCACGCCTTTAAAGGTTGTATATGTACATGCCATGTTGTGTTTATAAACTCTGAGAATTACCATCTTTCATATCACTGAAATGTCTGCATTTTGAGGTAAGATAGGTTTTTATCTTTAATAAGATTATTATTTAAATGGACTGTTGTACCTACAATACATATGATTGGAAAAGATAGCATAGTTTAGCTTTTTGTATGTGGACATAAGAATGAGAAAGAAGTAATGTTTATTTCAGAAACTAACTGTAGCTATGGCAACAGATGCATGCTGTATTTCATCTGGGAAACATAAGCAGCCATGTTAGAAAATAAGAGATTATTTCAATAATGGCTTTTCAATAATTCATTGCACAAATTTTACAAGTCGAGTTAAGAAGTACTACCATAGTCGATCTAATGAGTATTAAGTTAAGTTTGATACTCAAGAGTGATTATTCTTGCAATTAAATACTCTTTTCAGGTTATGGTTAAAAAACTGCCTGAGAAATATTTCTCAGAGAACCATTAACAAAAACAAAGTTTGACATTTCTTAAGTGGAAATAGGATGCAAACTTTTTATAGCTGTCCTTTTTACTGTTTTATATCCATGGTGTCTGTAGCAGGATAACAAAGATTTCTAACTACATGTCCACAGGCAGAATGGGTTATAGCTGAATATTTATTTAACTAGTACTTAAATGCTTACCTAATTCGTAAACATTTGTGTTAGGGGTATGTGGTTCCCACAGGCACATTAGTGGAGTTTCTAATTTAGATTTTTTCTTGTTAATAATGCAAAATAGAGATATCTTTCCAAAGCCTTAGGTGTTGTCCCTGACTGCTGTTTTGCTTGTACTGTATCTATCTTATAGTCTTTTTACCTTCTTGCAATACCAACTGCTTCTGAAACTGCAGTAAGAAACATGAGAAAGCACTTTATGTCTTTGTTTATAGTAGTTATAGAGAGCCCAGGCTGAGTATTAATGATCTCAGTAGTGACTAATGAGTATAGATGTTTTCAAGCAAGAATATGTTGAGAGAGACTAAATAGCAGAAGCAAGAGAGAAAGAAAGTCTTTGAACACTAAATCAGACCACCAGCATTAAAGCCTGACAGCAGCAGCCTGGAATTTTCAGGTGAAATTCACACCCATCCAGAAGATCAGTATAGGATATATGCACCAATTTACTCTTTTAAACATTATTTTAATAGCTGCTAATTTTCAAATTAGCAATGAGAGAGAATTAGGAATTAAAAGGAGGTATAGGTTCTGTACCATTTCACTGTGAAGGGGTTAATTTTATCATTAAAGAAGCATGCAAAGAAAAGCATGTGTAAAGTGAACACAGATCTGGCTCAGATACACACTTTGGCAGCAATTCCAAAGCTAAATCCTTGACTGGCTACTTTCTTTGTACATGTACATTTTATGACATTTAACCCACAATTTACATATAAAATGGCCTGTGCAGATCTGGGAAGGTTGCACTAAAGCAGTGGCTGCTCTAGATTAGTGATCCTTCCTCTTCATCATCCCTTCTGGAAAATGGAATTCCATTTTATATGCTGGACATGCTTCATGGTGAGCATGGTGGAATGAGGCTTTTCTCCTTTATGTACATGCCCAGACAGTCTGTAAAGGCCTGAAGGCACTAGGAATGTGATTTCTCACCTTATGAAAGATTACATGAAACTGATTTTTCAAGCACCTTGTCCCCAGTGAGACTGTTGTAATAAAGAGCTTTTTCATTCTGAAGAACTTCACCATTGTAGAGGAAGAATTTAATATATTAAGTTTTTCTGAAGACATAATTTTACCTCTTCTTTCACTCCAAAACCCCTGAGCTAAATATTTGTTTATGTTTGTGAATGTGATATGTTTTTTAGTGATGCAGGTAGGACAGATTTAGATTTTGTTCAAATGTTTTGTTATGACAGAAAATTACATTTATATTTTAAATTTACTATTCCAAAAATAAACACTACAGACAAAATTTTCCATCCTGACCTACACAGCAGCTCTCAACTCCAATAGTCTGTTCTTCCTGCATGAAGGGAACTCCCATTGATGTGTGGATCTGAGAGGAGAATTTTGCCCTAAGGGCTCAATTTTGCTCTGAGATTGACATATGCATATAATCAAAAATAGAATAATCTATGCATTTGAGGAGCTATCAGCAGCTCCTGTGCAATGCTGTTGCTCTTGGAGATTTCTGACATCCTACTAGAATGTGTGATAGGCTGAGAGGTATCCTAGGTCTAATGTTTGTGCTAACAACCCCTCCCCCTAAATAGATGAAACAAAAGGGTTTCATTGAAATGTTATTGTAATTATTCATATTATGACATCTCAGGCAAATTTAACAAAGGTTTTTTATCTTATAACACTTCCTTGAGTAGCTCTTATTCTAGGGCCTCAGACATGTACTCAGTCAGGAGCTGTCTGGCTGCCTCTGATTTTTCACATCCTTTGACACTCTCCGAGAGCCATCTGCAAAATATGGCATTTGTGACTCTTAGAGGAAAAAGTGGTTGATGCTGGTCATAAGAATTATAGTTTCATTGGGGCTGGAATAGTACTTCAGTGCCTTCTTGCTCCTTGGTGTTCGTAAATCTAGAAAACATTACCTGAGGAGCAAAAATCATCACCTCTTCTCCTTCTGGAACAGCAAGCCTCTGTGGTCTTTTTTCCACCTGTTTTCCTCCAGGTTTTCCTGCTGGCCTGAATAATAAGACCACTTATGTCCAGTGAGCACAAGTTTGGATAGAAATCATCAGTAATTCCCATCAATTTCTCCCACCACTTCTGACCCCACCCTTCCTTTCCCATTTGTGCTGGTGGTGAAGTTCTGCTCATCTCAGCTACAATTTATTTCAGGTAACATTAGCCATCTAACAAGCAAATTCTTAGTCCAAAGTAACGTCTCATGATGCAGTATAGCAGGAGGTGGGTGCCCTGATCCACTGCTGGATGGGACTGGAGTAGGTGAATAGCTGGGGCTCAAGGGGCAGTCTTTCTGTGCCTGCTTTCCACCACTTTTTCCAGCTGTCCCTGTGCCAGTGACACAGTGCTAGCACAGCAACACTTCTTGAACCACTTGTTAGGTGCATGATGCTCAAAACCCTAAAGTTGACCGCCCCTTACCTAAAACAGATCTTTATTACAAGAGAAATTTTTAAAGACTGTCCAAAAGGACACAAAATTAACTCTCTCTGCACTGTACTAACAAATATCTGTGTCAGCAGTTAGGAGACAGTGTCATATCACAATAAGCTTTCATTCCGTTTTTTAACTCTGCTTATGCTGTGATCTGCCCCCCTGTTGGAAGTTGCAGAGGAAAGAGGTTCTTTTTCTTGCTCTACAGCAGGAAGAATGGTGGGAACCCCTTTTTTCCCTTTGCTGTGGTACAGAAAGAACCCTTTCTCACTGCAATTGGCAGGAATAGCAGAACCTCCTTTTCCTCTGGAGGAGAGCCATTTCTTTTAGAACAAGACACTGGAGAGCAGTTTCCAGCACTGCCTACTGGGCCCCCCGCACTCTCCCTACCTCACACAGTTCCTCTAAGGACGTCAAAAGAGTTCTTCAGAGCAATTGGTTAAAACACTTTTAAAATAAATGGGATGGTTTGTAGCTCCCAGGAACTGTGCTAATAGGAATATCCATTAGTTCTTTAACAAAGGTAAAATCATCACAGTTTGGGAAAGCTGGTTTATGTAAACAATAACATACTTCAGCCTCAGAGATTGGTTACAGCTTGGAGTGGGATACAGCTTGGCCTCCATACGTACGTTTCTCTGTTAGGTCAGTGCCCAAAACTCCCACTAAAGGGGGTGGAGGTCTAGTTAATTCAGTCAGTGGAGTCTAGAGCAGATACTTAGGGCCTGACTCATTTACAAAGGGGAGATTTTCTAGGGTACCTGAGACCTCCAAGTGAGGCTGTCAGTTTTGAGGTAATACAGAGGAGGGATCTTCTGGAGAAGCAGCTGGCACCTCACAGGGTGCACTAGAGCATCTGAAATGGCAGCTTATTGAGCCACAGATCTCCCCATTGAGTAGACTGACACCTCATTCTTTTGTAGCCATCTACATTGTTAACACCTAAGTTTAGGTATCTGAATCTTGAACAAAATCCCCAATCCAGAGTCACTGTGCCATGAGTGATTCCTGGAATTTGGTCATGTTGACTATGACATATGATATCGGATTAGTCAAACAAATTCAGTGGTATTCCTTCTGATTTTGTAACTGATGTTTATCAAAGGCATAGAGACTTTAATAAATACTACAAAAGGCTTATCCTGTGAATACGGATAACAATTTGTTCTTGTTTGGACATTTATAATAGTCTGTGTTTTTGGAAAAATTCTCTTTTTAAAAGTTTGAATATTTGTATTCAATGCATTAAAGTGATTCCAAATGTCATGAAAATATATTTTCAGCTGTTATTTGAATCTATGTTCAGGGACCTGTTTTCTCACTATATCACTTGCCCCTCCTCACAACTGTTGTAGTGATTCTTAGTTGCTGCTTGGAGCTACAACATACCTTCTCCACACTCTCATTTTTGCTTAAGGTAAACTTGAACCAGAAACTACTACTCCAAACCTTTCAACTTCAAAATTCTTCACAAACATTTAAAACTAATCACATCAATATCCTACAGTAGGAAATTTAACACATTTTACAGGTGGGGAAACCGAGAGAGAGATATAAAATAGCATCCCAAGAGAGCACATGAAATCCTCGATCTGCTTCAGGCCACTAAGCATGCTGCCAGTCAATATGGAAATGTGTAAGAGCTATAAAGCAATTTGTAGGGTTCTCAAAATCCGTGACTGTCAGGGGTAACTCTTACAGTATGCCCACTGTGGGTATGATTGGTGACGCAGCTGCAGAAACCTGCCATGTTGTACTGGTGGACAGGTGTGAGGGTAGGGCGCTGATGAAACACTGGCTGATTGTCACACTCTCCACATCATCCTTCTACAATGAAAAGCACATGTCTGGAGGTCATACACAAAACACTGATTTTTGGAAATATTACCTCGAGATCAACAGATCAGCATATGTGTGGCTGAAATATGATTTGATTCCTGGAAATGGCATAAATGCGAGACTGCACTTGTTTCTGTAGCAGAGATGCCTTAAATCTTTCACACGAGTAGATGTAACCTTCTAATGGTGGAAATCCCACCTCCTCAAGCCGATAAGGCCAGTAATGAAGCATCTGTTGTACTCTTGATAGACACAACAAAATATTGGTACTAGAAAGAAAAGTCTGTTACAAAAATCTTTTTTGCATTTATAGGAATTCACTTCATATAAGAAAGAAAAAAACACTAAAGCATAAATTAGAATCTTTGAAGCAG
Source organism: Pelecanoides urinatrix (assembly GCA_013400755.1). Lineage (NCBI taxonomy): Eukaryota > Metazoa > Chordata > Aves > Procellariiformes > Procellariidae > Pelecanoides > Pelecanoides urinatrix. The sequence continues at coordinate 391,729 of VZTQ01013918.1, forward strand.
CAGAAACCTGCACTGAGAAATTCCAGCAGGCTGAGAAAAAACCCTAAAGCAAAATAAAGCACAGAAATCCAGAGTCTTTCCTTACAATTTATGTGATGCAGCTGAGTGCATCTGTAGTGGGCACTCCAGAAATCACTTTTCATTAAATCATACTTTTCCTGTCTTTAGTTTTTTCCATATGTCATAAAACAATATTGCTTTGCTCTCCTGGTCAGATGAGCCAAGTAGCTTCTCCTAGTGGCAGATGAGACCTCAGGCTCCATCCTGTCTCCCATCATAATGGGATCCACTGTACAGGAGGACTGGAGCTGGCACCACTTGGTAATATTGGCTTTACTGCACAAGGGTAATAGGCTGATGCTTCCCAGAATTGTTGGGCTGGCTAAGGCTGTGCTAAACTCCATATATGCCTCAGGGAAAACCTTAAATGCTTCAGAGGGGTCCAGGAAAGAAAGTGAGTGAGGGCAGACTACCACGATCTGAAAAATACCTATTGCTCATAAGCATCTTGTTGCTTGAGGACCATTCCCTCTTCACTCATAAAGGAATGGGAGCGAGCAAGGCTGAATGAATTGTCTAGCAAGGCTATTGAGCTGGGTATCCCTTTCATAAACCCGGGGCTCAGCTGGAGCTTTCTCAAGCACTTGTGGATTGGAGTAGACTCTTAGACTGTCAGCTACTGAAGTCTCTTTTTCCAGGTCAGATTGCCTGCTGCAGACCATCAACATGTTTACTAACAAAACCTGTTACCTTGCATCCTGCTTTAGAGCTGGATTTTGGCTCTCTACTGACTGGGGTATGAATGTGACGTCACTCAAGAAGAGAGAATTTAGTCAGTGGAAGCAAAAATCTACCTGTGGTCCTCAGGTCTGCCATATGCTTCTCTCTTATTCTGGCACATGGCATGGCCTATGGCCTCAGCCTCATTAGGACTAACTTTACTTCCCTTCCTGGAACTAACCCTTCTGATCATAATGTTCAGAAAAAATACCTTAAAGGCAGAAGAGAGACCTAAGACTAATTTTTCAGACATTGTTTCAGTACTGGAAGGCCGACTATCTTTCCTTATTATGTCATATATTTTGAATTTTAACATACCCTGATCTGAGAGCAAGAGAGGCAGCTTTTCTCTCCTGATAGAAATTCTGCTTTTCAAACCTTAAAAATAATAAAACTTGCAATGTTGATATCCATTTATCTTATTTGCCAACATTAGAAAGCGTAATTCTATTTCTTCTTTCAGATCTCTTCAGTAAGCTTTTTTCCCACCATCCCTTCTCTTTCTCTATCTCCCTCTCTCTTGGGGCTCAACCTTGTCAGTGTTCTAGTTCATTCACATTTCACATTGCTGGTCAAGGTAATGTGCTTAGGGCTATGAAATGTTGATGGATGGCCAAATGAAGCTGTAATGCCACAGACCTCCTAATCTATTGTATTTAATTAGAAATTTCTTAGGAACCCTCAATCCTTTAAATTCTTTCTTGAGTGAAAGCTATAGGGAGACACAGTATCCTGATTTCTTTAAGAACACCAGCAAGAAGAGGGTGTTGGTGTTGATCATAACCCCCATGAATTCAGACTCATCTGAGGGAGGATTGTTCAATGAGCTAAAGCCTGTGCTGCACAGGCAGTTATCTCTGCATGTGAGTTTGATCACAGGATTTTTGGCTATTCAGTATTGTCTGTGTGTTACAATTACCAACTTTGACAGTCAGGAATAATTTGTAACTTCTAGTTATTTTTAGAAGAATGGACCCCAAAACTGTGTGGTTGAGGATACTGCAATATGGAAAGAGAAGGATCAGATATACAGTATCGTTATTTGTAAAATTGCTAAACTGTCATTCTCCTCTAAAACTGGTAATAAGAATGGTAATAGTATAATTGGTAGGACTCCCCTTCCCTTCCCTTCCCTTCCCCCACCAGAGCATATAAAGGGCTTTCCATACCGTGTAGCTCGATGTCTACTCTTTCAAAAATTCTTTTAAGGCCAAACTCTGAGAAATCTTTCAGAGTGAAAGCAATTGACAAAACTCTAAACTTCCTTTTTGGTGTTTCTAGCCTTTAGCTCCAAACTTTTCAGCAGCTTTCCTGATAATCAAGAAAGGAACACAAATTATCCTTGTATTTGAACTGCTTATAGTAGATTAGAAAATCTCTGTAGTAATCCTGTTTTCACTCAGTCACATTTTCTTTAAAATGGTCAATTGGCAGTAAAAATGATCATGTGTTGTCTCAGTTTAATGACAAATATGTTTTGAAAAGAAAACTGACATTTGGAAGATTTGTTCAGTCATTTTGCAATTGTGCACGTGTGACCAGCCAGTAAACTTTTCAAGTTAAAAAAAAAAAAAGAGCAAGTTTTTATGACTTGAAATAGTGCTAAATATATGGCTAGATCTTCAGCCAACGTAACCACAATGTACCTTCAGTGATGTCAGTAAAACCACTCTCTTTTGGTTTTCTTAAGGACACAATGACCTATGCAGGTCCAACTTGAAACAATAAGCTTTCTCACTGACTCAGGAGAATCTTGCCAAATTCAAAAGGGAAAAACATTAATATATTTAAGCTGTGAGGGTTTAAAGTGATGGATTTGCTCAGGGTTGGGAGGAAAAATTTAATCTGACTTCTTGTTTTGGATTAAGAAAAGTGCTTCCAGAGCCCTGAATCTGAGTGAAGGTTAGCCTCACATTGGTCCATAATAGCAGCACTTCTCTTGGAATCTGTAGCTCTGCAGGGATTATGAGAACATGGAATTTGGAGAAGGAAAGTTTGGCTATGTCAGATAGTTTATTCCCCTGCAAGAGTTGAATATTCCACAAACAGATGATAGACCAGCCCTTATGTGTAAATCCTACCAAATTTACACAGTGGGGAGACCAAAACTGTAGTAGCAGTTATATAAAAAGCATATGAAGTGTGAACACAGAAGATAAAAACTTTTCTATAAATTCTTGCACTGTCCTATAGCATGTTGCTGCTGGATTGTAAGGATTTTAGTCAAAACCAGGTGTCATGAGAACCTGGAAAAAATTATTATGATGTTATTAATTCATTCGGTTTTTCCATAAAGGTGTTATTATCATGGTTTAACTTCGGATTCAGCTTTGGCTTGATAAGTGCCTTAACAAAATCTGAGAGTACACCCTACCTTTTGGCAGCAGCTCATGGGCTGATGATGCATCTTTCTCAGTTATTTTATAAACATAGTTTTGTTTATGTGGTCAGGAGACAGACAACAATTTGCAACATTACTCACTGGATCAGCTCTTGCAGCAGCCTCAGACCTTTTATGAATTTGCAGATATGCCTGCATATGACGTTCATATGGAAGATCTTTCATTATCACCTGGTATATCACTGAGGTGTACAACACATTCAAACTCTGCCTTTCAGCAAAAAAAGCAAGATAAGAGGTAACTTTGAGTAATTTTCCTTTTTTTTTTTCCTTTCTCCTGGCTCTGCTTAAAGTTACATTTTGTTAGGTTTTCCAGATGATGCCCTTCTGTCTTTTGGCAATTCTAACTGCATGGAATTCGAAGACTGCCTTTATTTATAAAGGGTTTTCAGACATTTGACGACCTGCTTGGTTGTAGAGTGTAGTTTAAGCCTTGCTCATCATGTTCAGAGATCTGTCATACTGAGCATGGGTGAGATCGTCTTAGAAGCAGCAAGCCTGGGATTCCCCAGCAAACAGAGGGAAATGATATTTTCCCACTTCTATGTATCCGTTGGGGTATTTGCCTGCTTCTCTTTTATACCAAAGGTGTGAGTTTATTTGCCTTTTTTATTTATTACTGTACCACTGATCTTGGACCAGATGTGCTAAGTCCTGTGCATCTTGAGAGCAACAGATTTACTGGATGTGTGCAGACCATCTGCACCCTGCATGTGTAACGGGTCCAGTCCTCCCAAGAACTGTTGGACTGACTGAACTTGTGCTATGTGGCTTGCACACCTAGGAAATGATGAAAGGAACTGCCCTAGTCCTAGTTCTTCTGAGGGATTAGAAAGAAGAAGAGAAATGTCTTCCACTGTAGGAAAACTGACCTTCAAGAAGAAGGAGTGCTTCCCCATATGGGAAACTTATTCTGTGAGCTTTGGACAGAAGACAAATTCAGCGACTATGAGAAACCTTAGTATCTGAGAGAGAAATCTGTTCAACAACTAGTATGTCTTCAGGCTCTATAATCCCCTGAGGCAGCAAAGCAACCTCATGCCTTAGAAATTCCTTCAAGGTGTCAGCCTTGTCAGTATGGCATTTGTGAACCACTGTGCTGGCAAGCCAGAGGGCATGGGATTGGATCTCCAGCCTGTAAAGGTGAAGGGCCCCAGACGTCGGTCTGGCTGAGGACCATGGAGCTGGTGTAGCTATCCCCAGCGATGGGAAATGGGCGGGATACAAAGTCAATGTCTTGTACACAAATTAAGCACCAGGAGGTAACTGATGGTGCTGGGGATAAAGAGGAAGGAGGAAAGTACCCTGAGAGGAAGAATGAAGCAATGAAAAAATCCACTGCAGAGAAAACTCTGGATGTGTGGAAGATAACAGTAGAAGATGTGAGTGACTCCGTACTCTTTATATGCTTACAAAAGGGAAGACAGTTAGAAGATAATAGCGCTGTCTGACAATAGATGGTACTGAAGTCTTGACAGGTTTCTTTGGTTTCCAGTTACTTAGGCAGTCAGGATTATCTGTGAAAGTGTTCAGGAGTATTTTACTCTGAAATAATGAAATATAAGGATTTTTTTAAAAAGGAGAATAAATTTAAAAAGAAGGTGAAATCTGTAACAGTCAAAGTCTCTGTGGCTGAAGAGAAAATTTTGCAGTTTAATGGAGCAAGGCCCTGATTACAGAGGAGGTTGTGACTGGGATCTGGAACAAATCGTTGGAACATCAAGAATTAACTCTTGACAAAGGAGTTAGAGTTTGTCAAACGAACCAGTTCCCCAGTTCAGAATGAAGAGGAGGACATAATGGAGAATTCAAAATAGTGCAAAGAAAGGTGCTTGAGGAAGTTATAGTTGGAGTCCTACAAGAGCAGCATCTGGGTCTGCTGATGGTATGGAAAATAACGCAAGCCATAAACTGGAAAAAGCTATGCACTAGATTACATCACTGTGAAATAGTTTGTAAGAAGCAGCATGCAGGAGATCAATGACAGCACCATTTGCTCTGGGGGATTCTTCATAAGAGCAATTCATCAGAAGATGAATGGACTATCACCCTGAAAGCCAGAAAGACATTTATTCATTTTAAATTGGATACTGGTGCACATGATGGTGTGTTGATTGAAATAATGTTATCCTCCTGACAAGAAGCAGATAATGGAGAGTCAGGGGAGGCTTACAGGGGTAAGCTAATAGCAACTAAAGTTAACATGAGGGTAAATAAAGTGGACAGATACAGTCTGTATTAACTTTATGGAGAAGAGCATCCATTTTGGAATAAATAATGTGTCGAGCCTTTGTTCTCATCAGGACGATGCGCTCATGGGAGAGAAGAGGAGGACAATGTACCTGAGGAAGCATTAGAGGACACCAGCTAGGGAACAAGCTGTCTCTGAGAAGAACACACATCACAGGAGAGAATTAGTCCCTCTTCCTATTCAAATTCCACTCCTCTTAAGGAAGAGACTAAAAGAGGAGTTGGGTGAGTTTATTACCCCAAGAATCACAAAATGCGTAGGAGAATGAGCTGTGGGTACATTCTTTGCTTATCTCTAGAGAAGAAAAGAGGAACAGAATGTTTTGTGTTTGGATAGACCAGAAGAATTGAATAAAGACAAAAAAAGAAAAAGTCATTGTGGTTGTTAGGGGATCATTTTCAGGGAAGTTGTCTATTACCAGATATTTTTATATGCTGGATGTATCAGCAGGGTTCTGGGGAATGTCTTTGGAAAAACACAGCACATATTTTGTGTGTTTTCCATCTCTTATTGAGAAAACCCTGTTTCTTCAGATTTCCATTTAGGTTGTGCTCAACACTCCATTTGCATCATCAGGAAATACAAAAAAGTTTTGATAGTACAGAAGGAATTGGGGCACCATAGAAGATATTTTAATCTGGGAAAAATGGTAAAAGAAACAAATGTCAGAAGAGAATGACTGGAATCTCTGAGCATCCTGGAACAGAACCAGAGCTGCTGGGTTAGTGTGATGCCAGCAAAATGTAGATTTTCTGTAATTTAAATAACACACGTGAAAGAGAATGTTATTCAGCAAGACATATAGGCTACAGTGAGACCACTTGCAGTTGACAAAGAAATAGTAGATTTCTTGGAATGATGGATTACATTAGGACAATTGTACCTTATACTGCTGCCTGAATAAATAAATAGAGAATGTTCCTATAAAATGACATCGCCTGACCTTAACAAAAATTCTAAGAAATAAAAACAATTAATTTGAGAGGATGGTATGCACAAAACTATATTGTCTATAGGTGCCTCTAAGAAGGACTTTGGTGCGATGTTCTTGCAGGAGAGTGGTCACAGCTAGAGACTAGTGGTTTATGCATAGTAGATGCTAACAGGAAATGAGAGTTAATAAGCTCAGATAGAGAAGGAGGCTTTGGCATGGTTGTAAAAGTCTTCATGTCTTAGTTGTGGGAGGCCTTAGCTATTACTATTTTATTAGCTGAAATCGACTGCAAACCACTTATTGCTGTTACTGAAAATGGCCTTGCAAACACTCCAGAGAATTAACAGATTACTTTTTTTCAACTACAAATGGATGATTTGTAAATTGAATCTGAACCTGGAAGAGATTTGGAGATGCAGACACACTCTTTAAAGCATTTGACAGAAGTGATGAAGTCCAACATTAGCATGTTATGCTAATAAAAATAAACTTCGTGTTCTGAGGTGAGCTAAGGACCTCGAGTTTCAGGTTGACTACCTTGGATGAGACTCTACACAAAGTAATTAAGACTAAAATGATAGTGTCAAGAACCGCATATTCCTCATCACTGTTATCAATGTAAGGGGATCTACTACTACTGCATGAAATCCTGTTTCAAGAATCATGACTCTTAAATTGTTATTAAAAAGTATGTGAAAAGTAGTCACAGAGGCTGATAGGGGTTCTTTGAGGAAAAAAATTCTAAAGGAAAGAGGAGAGTTATTTTGACCTTAAATGAACAGTAGTATTGAAGAGGCTCTTAAGTTTTGCTTCATATGCCAGAAATAAAGATCAAGGTGTAGGAAAGTGTTGTATTGATGGCACAGAGAAAAAACTGGCTGGAGCAAAGTACACATAGATTATTTACATTGATTAGGGGAAAAAAAGTCCAAACCAGAACTCTATGAACTATGTACTTACTATTATTCTGACTCCTCTGAGATAATTTTATTGGGAGATACAGGTAAAGAACTGATGATAGACATCAAGGATCTTTTCTTGCCTAATACGCCTTACTTGACAGCAACGGGCCAGAATTAGGTGCGCGCGAATGTAAGCAGTTTGCAGTGCAATATCAGCTTAATCAGCTATGTGCTAGTCCCAGTGAGCTTCTGTCCAGTAGATGGGTGAAAAATGGTGTGTGAGACAGGAACAAACCCAGCATGTTTAGACAATAGGTCTCCAGGTTATGAGCTAGCCAGGAGAAGCCGCTGCCCTGTCTTCTGACAGGAGCAGGTCTGATCTTCCAGAGGAAGCGAGACACCTCCTGAGACACCGTTGGACAGTTTAGTTATTATTGTGACTTCATGTGTTTGCATTAATAACAGTTTTAATTATAGCTGTCGTTACATTCTGCCTTGGAATGGAACGTGTGGTATTTGGGGCTGTGCCTTCAAAGGCCGAGCAGCTTGGCAGGGCACTGTGAGGCTCTTGTTGCAGTGCACAGGCAGCTGGATGCAGACGGTGGATTATTCCCAGCACCTCCGCTGCCGAGTAGCACTGAAGACCACAGAGGGAAGAGCTACTGAGGGCCAGAAGACAGCCTAGAGGCAACTTGCCCTCCACCTATGATTGATCGGCTAAGCCCCTGTGGGAGATAGGCCCTTTGCTCCTGCTGGCAGGGGAGATGCCAACCCACCCAGAGAGAGAGATTCTGAGAAGTCTCTGAAAGGGGAACCTCAAGGAATGTCCCTCCTCCCGCTGGCAGTCATTCCTGCGGGAAACACCGCCTGCCTCCTAAGGAGGTGGTGAGTCCCAGCGACTGTGATACGAGGCAGAAAAGCTCCTTCTGACCATTTTCAGGGCTGTGAAAAGCCTTCAGGATTTGGTCCACGGACAGTAGAAATCATAAGGCTTACGCTAATATGAAATAGGCTGACAGGTACTGCAGGTGAGACATTTTTCTGGTATGTACAACTTAACTCTGGCAGGTTGAGATGGTGTGACTTGGTTTCAAGCCTAATAAACCAACAGAACTTGTGTTTCCTATGAATGGGCTCATTCATTTCAATGGCAATGTGTGTACACATGTGTTTGTGTGTGTCCGTGCGTGTGGAGAGAAGAGTATCACTCTTCTCCCTTCTCCTCATGGCCTATATCATACAGCATACCGATGTATCCAGTCTATCAACTCCTTCATAAGGAATCTGAAATAAAGAGTCCAAGGAAAGTTTAACAGCTTCATAGCTTGTAATTCTCTTTTGGCCACATTTTGTTTGTCAGGGAGAGCACAAGAATGAGGCCACACATAATTTAACACCTTTCCCTATTTAGAGTTTGTTAGTTTAACTTTTTCTGAGATTGTTTTTTTTTTAAATGTTTGTCTGAATTTAGTGGTTGTGAAGGAAAGTGGCGGCTCTAAAGACTGTAGTTTTCCTTGCAGAATGGGCACAGGACAAGCTCCAGCAGAGCGAGCTTCCCCGTATTACCACCCTGATTTGACCTTGAATGACCTTTTGCAGGGCTCAGTAGAGTCGGCCTTCGTATCCTTCCAGTTCTTGGCCTTTTTGCTAAGACTGACAGCCGGGCTGTGCCAAATGTGGTGGTGCTTCTGGGAGGCTGATATATGTCCAAATCAGAGCCTGACTTCTTTCACATAGGCACAGTGTTGTAATAACCTTTCCAATAACAAGGAGGCTGGTGAGCAGAGCTAATGAGACAGAGATCTCAGGGTGAGTATTTCAACACCTGCAGCCATGGAAGTGCCACCTTTCCCAAGGGCTCTATTATTACAGCCGTGCTTAGGCTCTAATACTTGTTGGGCCTCGTATAAACCCCCAGCAAGACAGAAAAAAATGTGGGAGGAGAAAAGCTTAAAGCCACAACCCCTCCTACCAGATCTCTTCAATAAAGGAGCAGAGGCACAGGGAAAATAAATGGCTTTCCCTGCCACAGTTAAGTGGATGAAAGGACTCGGCTATCCCAGTGTCCTGGCAAGCACAGCACATTGATCCTGCTGTGTTTTGAAGGTGGATGTTGAGAGGTCAAGCTTACCTCCAGCAAGTAGGTAATAGCTCAAGCAGCAAATTTTTACTTTGCTGTACCCCCAAATTTTGATATGTTTTGGGGGTTTTTGAAAACAAGGGCCCACTCCTGAATTACTTTAGTGAAAACGTACTAAAGCCTACCCCATGACTTTTCTTAACAAGGATTCTCCAGTTTAAGCACAGTATCTTTAAACCTCGCGCTGACATCACCGTAGGGGCTGGTGTTCTGGCCATTGTAAACAGTTTTGCATTCACGCCACCTGCACCTCAAGGTGGATGTGCTCTCATCCAGAAGCCAGGTGGTCTCACAGGGCTGGTGGTGTCCTCCAACTTATATAGTAAGCCCTGCTAAATGTGTAGTGCCATGACAAGAGAGCTGCTACCACCCTGGCTGAAGCCAGCTCGTGTTGGTTGGCGTGCTGGTTGGCTTGTTTGGAATGGCACGCACTATTTCTTCCTGCGCAAGGAGTGAAAGGGGGAGCTGTAAGGGAAGATTAGACAGGTCATCGGATGGTCCACAGTAGGTACTTCATCCCTGGTGCATGGAGGGCAAAATCCTGCAGGAAAGCATGGCCATTATTTCTGCACAACTCTGAATTATGAGTGTTAACAACGTTTAGAGAAACCCTTGGTTTAATACAACATTCAGTTTTTCCCAGTAAGATGTGACCAAAATCTGAATCTGGGTTTTGATTTCAGTGCCTGGGGGCATGACTCTGAGCATGTTTTCTGCTGGGGGTTTGTTTGAGGCTGTGATAAAGACAGAGATGTTTAGAGTCTGTTTATCAACTCCCTGCAAAATTCTGGCTGTTTAGATCCAGAAGGTTTGTTGGGCCCATCTCTGTAGAAAACTGCTTTTTTGCATTTAATGTTTTTCACATGGTATCAAAGTTAGCAATGGCTAGTGAAGAAATTACTATTACTATTCATTAACTCTGGTCTCTCAGAGGAACCATATGTGCAGAGCAGAGGGAAAAGAATACTGTTGGTTTTTAATACTGAGTCACTGCTACTGATTAAGTGTTTCTTTTTTTTTTTCCTTTTTAAGAAAAAGAATTGGAAAAAAAAGGTATTTTTTCCTGAAGCCTAAATCTCAGGAGAGTTGATTTCCTCTAGGTGCTACAGTGTCTTCAGAAAGTTTTAGTCCAGCAGGCCACAGTGATATCAGCCAGCACTTGTTTTAAAGGATATCTGTAAAAAATTCATGGTTGGATTCCTGCATCTCAGGTCACAGGAGAGTGTGACTATTAACAAGTTCCAGCTGCTTTATGGAGTTTCACCAGCCATTTGTGGATCTTTATTTTTTTTTTTAAGGAAATCTTTTAACTGCCTTTTTTTTTTTTTCCTGGAGGTATATTAAACCTTTAAATCTTTTTATTTTTTTTAAAGTTCACATTAAATACTCCCTTTGTGTCCATGCTGGGGAAGTCTTTAATTACATCAGTTAAAAAAAAAGAAGAAAAAGAAGGAATAGTTCTGATTTTGCTTTCAGTTGTTCTATGATTGTGCGGTCTCCTCTAGTCATGTTTTTTGTATTTATTTTCTCAGCAAGGTGCCTGTTTTAATACTGCAGCTGATGATCTAAAAATGCGTCAGATATGTTTTATTATACACAAGCCGCATAAAATGGATGGCCAGTGCTCTTGGGCTGCTGAGCTCTGCTGCGCTCGGGGCTGAGGAGAGCAGCTCCAGTCAAACCTCTCGCTCTTCTGTCCCAGGTCCCCACTGGAGCTTACAGCAGCCTCAGTGATGGTGGCAAGGCAGCACCGTTTGGGCAGTACCCGAGTCCAGGGAGGTCCAGTTCTGGCTCCTTGCAGTCTCAGCCCACTCCTCTTGCTGGAGCCAGTCCTGGCGGCTCGATACCACCTAAGAACTGCCTTACTCCCTCCTCCAAGCTGCTTCGCTCAGCGCCGCGCAGCTGCCAGAGCCGGGGCTCAGCACTGGCTGGTCTGTTCTGCCTCCATTGCTGTTATTTCAGAACAGGGAAATGTGGAATAAGAAAAGCAAATATAACAATGCTATTTTTCTCTCCTAACGTAAGGGTCTAAAATTTTGGCACGAAAATCTTTGTTTGGAAATTTGGGCCTGGATCATGAAGAGAGCAAACACAGTGACTTACTGTAATATCTGTGTTTGAATTTAAATGAGAGTAGGCAAAGGGATTTCTTCATTTAAAGTTGTAGTATTCAGAAAATGAGAGTCCACTCGAAGATGCATACCGTGAAGAAACTGCAAGAACGACCCTTTGCCAAGTGATTATTAACAGCAACAAAAATATGCAAATTTGTTCTTGTAGATTTGATGTTTGCCACACTTTTGTTTATCCTACATGCATATATAGCCTTCTGAATGTATGTATGTATATCTACATCACACACATGTGGATGCGTACTTGCAGAATGGATATATATCTATATACACATATATATATTCTGTAGATGGGGGTCATCATTCTAGGTAAGGAAGACAAACACAGAAGAAAATAACATTTTAGTCAGTACCTATTCAGGATTTTATAGGAAATCTGGGGCATTGCCATGACAATTCCAAAAAGGGTTAGTTAATACCTTTTGTATTCTTGTAAGCACCTACTCATTTACTGCAGCAGCACCAAGAACTTAGTAAGAGTGCTCGTTCAGGCCAAATACACACAGAAAATTTAGAACAATCCTCCTTCTTCTGTAAAATTATTGTTTTTCTTAACATAAATGTAAATAGATACAAATAAATAAGTTCTAATTACCATAAAACTCTGCATGTCTACAAAGTTTGGCATGAATTAGGAAATGTACCTGAAACTTTGTAGCTCTTATGTAAAATTAATAATAAATGTTTTCTTGCCAACATCAATATGTTTATATTATGGTCATAGGACTCTGATGCCTAAATTATTTAACACATTAATTTTTTATCTCTACTCAAGCCTACTACATAAAGTTGCTGAGTTTGGTATCAAAGGTGGTGGTTCAAATCAAATTGATATTGCATTTTAATTAAAATAATGTTAGGACACATCTCACAGTCTTTACTCAGGCAGAATGTACTGGAGTAGTCAAAACTTGCTTTTCCTCTGCTTTCTGCTTTGCCAGGTGCTGGCAAGGCCAGAGGTAGGCAGGTGGCACATGCAAGTATTGCCTCACTCCCTTTATTTGCCACTTTTACATTGCACCACTTAAGGCTGTTGCCACAGAACAAAAGGTCAGGTCTGAGTCACAGGCCAGATCCTCAGCACCACTCTCATCATACTGTGAAATACATGTGAATGTGACAGTGAAGATTCCCAGCCCGAGGACAGGCATATTCTTCTGTCCCCTGAAGGATGCCCTTCCACCACACGTGGTATGTGAGTGGAAGGGCAGCTGTGCTTGGATAAGTGCCTGGTTGGTGAGATTTTGGGGTGGACCAAGGATACAATGGAAACTTAGGCTGGATGTGCTGATAAAGTCTTCATGCTCTTAACTGAAGCAAAGGTCTTAAGGATCTGCTTCAGGTTTTGATTTCCTAAGCTCCTCTTTGCTAGGGTCACTTTCAGCCTCTGCCTTCTCCAGCTATGTGCTGCTCCTGGCTCCTCTGGGGTCGGGTAAATTACATTTCTGGAAGAACCCAATAGGCAAACAGGTGACTGTGAGTTACTGATGGGTCTTCTGCTTCTCCTTGCTCTAGCAAGCAGGCAGACCTTCCCTCCCTTTTTGGGGGAAAGAATTTGCTCAAAAAGTGAAAACAGTGATTTGTCACTATATGAAGAAAAGATTCAAAAGCTCAACCTTCCTCATGGAAAGACCAGCTGGCATCTGGCAAGTTCCCAATGAAACAGTCAGTTTGCAAAATACTGAGGCCAAAACACTGCCTTTTTTGCAGGATAGCTTCAGTCATGACAAGTGAGTATCGTGGGAGCTGCAAGAAAATGCTCTTATGATGCTTTTGAGCCACATTGACTTAAGGCACTTACTTTAGATATCTGAGTTTGGGTGATGCTGGCTCTTACACAATATCACAGATGTGCTATTCTCACTCTGCTGGTGATTGTGGTGTAGGGGGAGAGCTGAGTAGCTGCAGAAGGGCCAATTGCTGGCCAGCACCTCACCATCATGGCTCTGAGGAAAGAAGGGTTTTGGCCATGTGATTGCCTGAGCTACCGCTCTTTAAGAACCATAGTTAATCATCAATAATTGACCACTGATAAATTAATAGCTCAAGGGTCTCCAGTATAATCCTGTATCCCTTCTGTTATCATCTCCTGCCTGCATTCCTCTACACTGCATCATTATCCTAGGTTCGTAGATATTTCGTTCTACCAAGAATAACTACTTGTTAGTATACCTGTGTAAAAAATATGGTTACCTCAAACAACTAGGAAAATCTAAACAGAGGTTTAGCAAACAGAAGAACAAATTGGGCAGTAACCACCTGGTCATCAGATAGTTGCCAGTACAGCTAAGCAAACTAAAACAAAGCTTCCGTCACATGAAGAAAAGTCCAGATGAAGCCTGAAGAGTCTTGAGACATTACAGTGTTAATGTGAAGTCTGTGTCCTGTTACTAATGATTTACTGGGCTATCAGGCAACATGCTGCCTGGCTTCAAAGCTCAATCCACTTCCAGCTCTTCCCTGTAATCACTCTGTAGACAGCCGGCTCCTTCCTTGGGAGGCTGAACTAGTGAGTAGACAGGGAGTTTCCTTGCCCTTTCTTGTCAGAAACAGCTCCTTCTCTGATGAACCTTTCTGTGTTCCTCTTGCTCCCAAAAAGGGGAGAGGGTCTTCCATATGGAGAACGAGCTGCTCTCCCCTCTTCAGGGATGTACACCATCCTGCCATGGAGCATCCCTTTTTTTATGAGTTCCTGTGCTAAGCAGTATGCTCCCAAATTAAGCAACCTTCTCAACCTCCTGTGAACATCTTCTGGAGGGCATGACCGTGATCTGAGCTTATGTTTGCCATGAAATAACTCTACTCTTGATATATTTCTCTGCACTCTGTTCTTTCTGCCAGGTCAGTTCTCCTTGAGGCAAGAGGATTCAGATACTGCCTTTTATTCAGCGTAAGATGAGATGGGCAGGTACCTAAGGCCAAAGGCCTCCCTCTGGATGCCATCAAAATATTTTCCCTATTTTCTTTTTCCAAAATGCTGAGGCCAGACCTTGTTACCCTGCTCTATATACTCTCTGCAACAGCCCCTTGGGAAGATTTTGGGGCTCCATTAAACTGGAAAGGACACAACTGTCTTTACTGGTGACAGATCTAGAAAAAAAAGTGTGTCAGATACGTTACTCCCAGCTGACCTTTCAAAAATGACCTTTGTACATTCCTACCTATCACTAGAGTCTTTCTTTCTGTTTTTTTTTTTTTTTTTTTCGCCCTACTTATTCCTTTTTGGTGTCACTAGTCTTTTCCTTTTTCACAGGAGATGGCCCCCCAAATGACCTTTGTTGTATCATCATGCTTGCTTTCTTCTTTGCTGCCTTGTGCATTTACCTGCAAGTTATCTTGCTAGGAGATATGTGTTCCCGGTCTGACATTCTCTGATTTCTTCGGTAGCCTGCTTTCCTGCACCTGCAAGATCTTTCTTTCAGGAACTCTGTTTTGCAGCCATGTTTCTGGACAGATGCGACTCCTTGCTAAAGATTCTTGGTTTGAATTGGGACTTTTCTTGTAAGTTCTCTGGATTTAATAAACATTGGGCTCTGCCTGCCATATACCTAATGGTGAGTCGCCAATGTGTTTGTCAGCATTTGATCAGATGAATGCTACTCCATGAAAAACAGAAGGAACTTCAGGTACAGCCCAGGCTCTGCCTTCCTAAGCCATTCCCCACAGATGTATGTCTAACTCATTTTACAGACCTCCACTTATGAAGTCTTCACAACATTTCTGCATCTTTGGCATTAGAACAGATTTTAATGTCTAGCTTAAACTACTCTTGCTGTAGTTAAAGCCTGCTGGGTTCAGCCTATTCGTCATGGATGTGGAGAACAGCATATCCCCTTCCTCCTTGCTGTACTCTTTTCCAGGTAAGACCGTTCCAGCATGGCTAACCTTATAGACAGAGCATGCAGGAATTTAGGGACTGAACTGAAAACTCCTGTAACAACTGAGGTAGTTGCTACTCATGGGAGCACCCTGCCTGTCCCCTGTAGGTAAATGGTCTCTGTGATTCTGTATATCCAAGTGCGGGTCTTCACCCTGATGGCAAGAGCCAAAGTGCACTGAAACCAGTAGCAGGCTTAAGCCTTTACTGACTTAAGGGGCCTAAAAAAATAGAGGACCCGTATTAGTGTTGACCTCTAACAGATGGTAGCAAAATGATTGCTACAGAAAACACCATGACATTAGAATCACATCCGGCTTGGCAGTGCTGGAAGGGACGATACAAGATCCTATATAAACCCCCAAATGTCTGTGAATGTTTATGACTTAAAAGTTAGTGCAGGCTCTGAGGCTGCTCACTGAAAGACAGCTGTCTGCCTACAGGGGAGGAAGAGTGGTTCCCTCCCGGTCTCATCCTCTTTCTGGTTACCAGCCCAGACACCTCCCTTCCTCAGATCTGTTAATCCTGATCTCTGCTGCTGTGTGAAAAGTGTATTAGAAAAGGGCTTTCTTTAGTTACAGACAGGTTTTTTCCCCCTCTTCTATGGCTGAAGCAACATGCATCTTTTTTTACAGAATAACCAACCAACGATTTCTGACTTGTGTCAGGTTCCTTCTCATATGAATAGCAAAGTATAAGCTTATTCTTTTTCTTAAAATAGCTTAAGTGTAAAATGTTTCATAATCCTCTGCAATTAGGGCATAGAGCAGGGCTTGAGTTTCTTCTCAGTGAAATCATAATCACAAATATTTCTTGTATCACATTGTTCAGTGTGAGAGCTCTTGCTAATTCCTTGTCTCTGTGGAATGGGCACGTGTTTTGCCTCTGTAATCTAAAAGTTCAAGACTAGCATTTTTCTGATTCTTGTTGTCCTGCATCTTGTAAGCTGAGTATTTAAGTTTTAAGCATAGCATGTTTATTTATATATGTTGCTGCTAATCCAAACTGTCTGCTAAACTAATCCCTTGTTAAAATGAAATCAAGTCAGCTATTTTAGATTACAAAGTTAAAACAATAGCTCAGTCAGACACTTCACACATCTGTTTTACTTTTCCTGAATAGGTATGCAGTTTTTCTTACATTTTTTCTCTGCAAAAGTGCCACCAATTAGCTATACTTTCCTTTCCTTTCATTTTTCTCTTGTGACCTAAGTCTTTTGTTTTCTTGGTTCTATTGCTGATTACTTTTGAAATGCTGGCTTTTTTATGTGTTTGTTTTCTTTCTCAGTAATACATTTTAAAATGGATAAAAATTTCATGCTTATTACTTGTTAATATGTTATCATACTCTATTACCCAAATTCGGACCAGAGGTAATTCCAATGTGGGAAATGCCAAAATAATACATTCTTGGAGATGAGATCTTAGACAGATATGGAAACCCAAAGTAGGCTTTGATTTACTTACAGTCTACAGGAAATGAAGCATTACCGTCAATGTGGTACATAGAGATTTTAACCGAAGATAACTTTATTTCCAGCTTTACCTGCTGCTTTGATTTAAAGCGTTTTTCACATCATCTAATTTTTCATAAGCCTTCACATGTTTAAGGTTTGGCTTTTTTTAAGGGATTGTATAAGTTTTCATTTTGTGCAGAAACCTCCCTTTTATTTAGTGTATTTGCAGAGCATTTTAACATGACATCAGTTGAGGGTTCCTCCAGCTTTTTGGAGCCAAAAATGTGGAACAATTCCCCTTGCTCCTGCACATGGGGTTTACCTCACCACTTTTTAATAAACTGTTTTTTGGACTGGTATTCTGAGAGGATGGCCCCATTTCAGCCAAGGTAACCTTCAGGCCCACTCTGATTTGATATCATTTTCTTGATCCACTTGTTTTGTCGGCCCTCTTTGAAAGGTGGAGAAGCATCCTTCTGAGGCAGGTTGACCCCATCTCAGTCCTATATTTAACTTTACACCAACCTCTTGAAGATTATCAGCTGAGGAACTTTCAGGACTCCACCTGCCCCAGAAACATGAGTGACCATGCATCACGGGGAGGTGGGAAGGGTTATTACTACCTTTCCACTAAGAGAAACTAAGGCATAGAGAAATCATATAAGGTAAATTCAGATTGCTCCATAACATAGGGAGGCTGTGACGTGGTCAGGAAACGAAGCTGGTCCAGCTTGCCTCCCTGAGCTTGTGGGAGCCCCATCTATGTATTGAGTGCAACTGTCCTCTCAGCATCCCTCCTGAGGGTAAATGCTTCCTGCCACTGAGCACCGTTCCCCTGTGGGTGCTCACAGGTGCACATTCCTGTTACCTTCCTAGCAGGTCTTTTAGCCCCCCTACCCAAATCCCCATGCTGCCTTGAACGGTGGCGTATTGTCTTTCATGCTTTATAACATATACATACAGCCTTTAAGTTCTGCAGGGTTGCAATACCGGTCTTAACAAGAACGTATAGTTGCAGCCTTGGACCCAGCAATAACCCTACAGTCTTCACACAGGCTCCTACAGAAGTAATGAAAACACAGCTTACCTTCCCAAATGTGGACCAGAGGAGCAGGGCCAGCTCTCAGCCAGTGCCAGGGACTGCACGTCCTCCCTGCCAAAGGTCTCCACCTCCTGCGGTAGCGCTCAGCAGCTATCCTGCAACTGCCTCCACTCCGGAGTCGGACTTGTTGGCTCCGATCTCATCAATATGCTGGTGGCAGTATTAGTCAGGAGATCGTATCAAGGTCATTATTCTTTTCTTTGATGAAGCCCAAACCCTACTGAAACCATTAAGGAGTGAGCTTTTTGCCTCAGTGGGCTGTGTTTAAATCAGGATGTCAAGACTGCATATTTCCTACATAACTTTTGTCATCTGATGGAAGGAGGAGGCTCTGAGTATAGTCAGGGAGAGGGACAAACACCTCCACAAAGAAGCTCAGTTAGTCACTAATGATGAGTTTGATGTCTCCATGCCTCATGTACAAGAAGCCAGCAATCCTTTTAGCATGATGGCTAATATCTCTTGGGGTCTGGCAGGAGTGATTGCCCACCATGGCAGACAAAACTGCCAGACACACAGTTAGATTTTTCTGCTTCCTGGATTTCAGATCTCCTGGCTGAAGGAGTGACTTCAGCAAGTTAGTGGTGGCACAGCGATCTCCAAATAATGCCCCTTCCCTCCAGACCAGCACACACCCCACCAGTTGCAGTTCCTGCAGGCAGAAGGGCTAATCAGTGCCACATGGGGCTGCCACCAAGGTGACGAACTGAGACATTGCTACCATAGAAGCAGATGGGGTCAGACCCCTTAGTATGTTAAAGCTGAGCTTCACACTGAGGACACATGTGGAAGTCAGCAGGAGTTTGCCTGTGTCATTTTTATAAATTTGCTAGTGCACATGGAGCCCCTAGAGCCTGGATCAAACTCCGCTGTCAGAGCTCCAACAACACTCCAACCTCTTTCAGGCCACATGTCTCCCAGCACCTTGTGTCCTTCCTGCTGATCCTCAGAACCCTGCTTAGATCTGTTCCCCGGGGATGGGAATCACGGCCTCAACCTTCTCTCCTGTGGACAGCTACATCTGAGCTGGTTACTCAATGCTCTCTCTGTAGGTGATGGAGACTAATAAGCACTTTTAGGATGTGATTCATATGGCTTCTGCTTTTGGAGGAAATGAGTTGGGTCTTATAAGCACCCATTTTCTTTTCATCAGCTTTAACAGGAATTCAGGGTAGCTAACTCTGACACAGATATCTTACTTCAGAAGATGATCATTGCTATTTCAACACACTAAACATGGAAAATACTGCACAACTACTGGGTAATGATGTTTTTTGTGAATGATTGTAAAAGCACGTGGCAAGTTAAAGTGTGTAGCATTTTGTATACCTAGCACACTTTCTGAATGGGCTGTTATCTACTTTTCTGTTGTCCCTGTAGTGTGTAGGCATGTTCAGTCCTTGATGAGGAGTGTACAACTGGATCATGGTATTAATAATTTGTCAAGCCTTTCACAAGGGATAGAGGAATATTTCAGCAACTCTGCCATGCCCTGTTCTGTTGACTTTGTTTTGTCATCAGCAAAACGAGCAAATAAGAAATAGCAGGGGGTTACCTCCTCAGCTAATGCTCATTCTCTTGCTGGAGAGAAAGGTATTTACCTAGCTTAATAAACAAGTCCATAATGTTAGTGCTATGAAGGAACTGGTTTTGAGAAAGACCGTGACATTTGGAGGAAGTTACCCCCCGTCTTCTGATCATATTAGTTTCTTCTGTGCTTATTACCACGAGGAGTCCAGGTACCTCGGAACTGCAGCAAAGAGTTGCTGCATCCTGTGACCCACAAATACATTGTGCTCATAGTGTATTTCCTGCCTGTGATCGTCACACATGGAGTAGCTGACTAGGTGATGTCCCAGCCATGCTTTTGTTGTGACACCCAAGAAAAATTACCTGTGACTCAGACCTAGATAATATGCTCAAGGAAATACTGGCTTGTGTTAGAACAACATGCTGGTATTCCAAAATCAATGAGAACATGCTCTAGTATGCCGTTTTGGACCATTGTGGCAGAAAATTAACCCTTATTATTGGCATATGTTATATTTCTAGCATTTTCTATTCCCTTCTTAGCTATTTCCATAGTTCTTGTAATATCATTTTCCATTGTCATAGCCTTTGAGTTGAAGGATGGTGGACAAGAGAAATTCAGTGATTCCTGTATGCCATTTTAAAAATCTGCAATCTGTTTCTCTTTCCATTGCAATCTCTTTTTCAAGTCTTTTGATACTTCGATGATGCCCAGTACTGCAATATCTGCTTCCCCACCCCCACCCCCGTTTCCCCCCCAGGTACTGTTTATGATAGGAAAGTGTGATTATGGCTTTCTAAGCTGCAGTGTTACAAACAAAATCACAAAGGTATTTTAGAGCCCTATTTCCATTAATTAGTTAAGAATCTGAGATAAAGTAACTTATCCAAGTGTGACAAAAAGGTCTGTGACAAAGTAGGCAACTAAGTAGGCAAAGCAAGCAAGCCTTCAAATCCTAAATTAGAGGCCTTCCTACTGACAATCTGTTTCTCCAGGAAACACTGAAGCTATAACTAAGAGAAAAGGAGAAGAGACAACCAACATTACCCCAGACTTCTCACAGTTGTACAAACCAAATTTTGCTTCATGAAGGATGCCAGCAGAGAATGAGCTACAGTAAATAGCTGGGACCAAATCTGTGACTGTAATCTGGCAATGCTTTGCATCACCAGCATGCCGTTTAAAAGCTGGAGGAGATTCTACCTGGTAATTTCTTCTTCGTGTTTTTAACATGATGGAGTGCGAGTGAATGTCAGAGGCACCTGTGACGTGCTCCAGTATCTTCACTGAACCGAGAAGTACTGTGCACGCTGCTGGTTCTCGGAGGCTTTATGGGAGACATACTGCAATGGAAAGGCTGGTGGAAGGCAACATCTTTTACCTTTCCGAAATTAAAGAGTTGAATCCTCAGTTTATTCATTCCTTATGTTTACTGATTTGTTTACTGATTTTTTTTACACCAGGGAATGTATTTCCCCAACGTTTTGCTAATTGAGAAGCTGAAATTAAGCTGGTGTTTTTGCTTGATCCCATCCTCTAAACAAAAAAATGAGCAGAAGTCGCTCTTTATGAGGAGAGAAGGACACTGCATGGGATGGGGGTAGGGGAAGAAGGAGGAAGAAGGAGGAGGAGGAGAGTGAGTTGTGCAGATTTCCTGCCCACACTTCAAAAGGGGCTCTCTTCTCCTGTATTATTTCCTTTCCCATTAGCTTCACTTTGTTGGCTTATGGTTCCAAAATGCACCAGGAGTCAACTCCAGTGCAAACCTGATATTAAAAACTAACAGGCTAATGCCAGGGAAAACACACTCTCCTCCTGGTTTCAAAGACAGATTTTTTTTTCATAAGTGCAGCCATGCTTTTCTAATAAAAATTCATTAAACAATGGTTATGAAGGATGAAGGGTGGGGGAGGGGGAAGGGATACAATCAAGTGAGTCCCTTTGAAGTCACTTGAAAAAATACAAAAGCAAACAACCAAGCTGTTAGTGTCACACGTTTCCCTTATGAACAGAGAGGCCTATCCAGGTTTGCTCACAGTCAAGAGACTAAAGATGAGTTAGGCGCCTTCTCTAAACTTCTCCCTCCAAAACCTGTAGGATTTCTATTCTGTAAACATGGATGTGGAGGCTCTTTTATGTTGCTTCAGTTTACATTATTGCGGGTCTAAACGAGTCTAGTAGAGACTGCTTAATTCGTTTATGTAAAGTAAAAACAAATGTAGAAGCCCTCGCTATTTTTTATTGTTAACATCCCATTGGGAGGCAGGAGAGTAAATATTTTAGAAGTTTAAAGCAATCTACTTAAGCTTAATAATAATGCTGGGTTTCAAGTAACAGAGAAGAGTACGAGTCACTGGAAGATCAAAGATTACACTGAGTTTTATAGCAAATCTGGGCAAAGATCTCCTGGGAGGGGTAAATCTTCAGAACTCTCCTTTCCCACTCTTTCATGGCGATCGTTTGACATCTATGGAACAAGAAAGTGAGGAAGCAAGAATTCAGGCAGTTCTCCTGTGCCCAGAGAAGCGGGAGGCCAGAAAAGAGAAGGAATGCTGACGTTTTGGCTAGCTTATAGCTTAAAAATCATAAATTTAAAAAAAAAAAGAGAAAAAGAAGAAAAAAAAACATGCCAGAGAGAGCCTTTCTTTTCCTGGATCAGTTTGTTATCTCATGCTAATTGAATTTTGAGTGAGTCATCTCTAAATAATATTGCTGACAGTTTCCCTGGGTTTATGTTAAGTGCTTGTCCTTGTCAGCAAATTTTCTGAATCATTTACCTGTTGAGAGACACTAGACACTCTTTACATTCTTCCCAGCAACATTGTCCCTTTCATCTGAAACAAGAAGAGGAGAGTGCCGTATTTTGGGCCATGGGCATGATTGCATATTTAAAAAAAAAAAAAGAGGGAGGAAAAAAAGTGACATCAAACAGAAGAGCTGATAATGAATGATGCCACATAACAATACTGTAATATCAGGTATGTATGTGCGTGGATGTTTTCAGGGGATTGATATTTAGAGAGCATAATCGGGAATCTCCAACATAGGAACAGAAACTGGGCCACATTGTTTTGCCATGGCTGAGAAAGTTTCCACTGGCCCGGCTTCCAATTATAAAAACACTGGAGTCCTCAGCCATTACACCAAAGCTTGTAAATTTCCTAATGAATATTTAAAATAACCCTATGGAGTTTTTTAATGTTAATGTATTTCAGCCTTTGACTAACACGAATATCCTACAGGGCTACCATCATGTTTAGCTACATGGTTAATTCCATTCTTTTCTTTTAATGTTAAAATGTAATGCCAGAGAAAAAAAAAAAATCTTTGCTTCAGCTACTTCTGGTGTGCATTTTATGTGTGTTTTGCCACAGTGAAGTTCCAGACGCAGAGCAGACCCACACAGCCAGTTTCTTTCTAGGCTTACTTACAACACAAAGGCGACACATACACTCCCCCCCACCCCCAAAAAAAGCAATTATTGAAAATCAATACTATAATAATGGTGAGCAGAGCTGTGTTTTTTCCTTGATAGCCAATTATGAGCAATTTACTAAAGTTGTCAACTCATGGCAAAACAAATAGTGTTAATAGTGTAGATTTCATAAAGACCTATCTGTCTTGTTACTGCTGCAGTCTGAGCGGCATTCCAAGTTCAAGCTGGTAATGGAGCAATAACTCACCTGGCGATGGAGAGAGTACCATCACCAGCACCGGTTGCCATTGGAGCAGGGGGACTGAGCACTGCCACCATGCAATATGTCCAAATGTGATTCCCTCCCCATAAATAACCACTGGGTTTTTACAGGAAAGGTGGGGAACCATAATACCTAGCAATTTTCTTCCATGCTTTTGGGGTATTTTTTGGACAGCACAATAACACACTGCAGTGTTTTGGGAAGAATTTTGAGACTGGGAAGTTAAGGCTGTATTTTTGATTGCTGACTTCAGGCCTGAAGTCAGGCAATGCAAGTTTACCATGTGTTTGCATAGCATCTAGCACAATGGGAACTTCGCAGCTTCGCAGAGCTACTGGTGTGCCAAATTATAAGACGAAGGAGCGTAAAAGCGATGTTAATATAGTAGATGAAAAGTTTGGTATCGAATCAAACAGATTTCTTTGTGTTGATGACAGTGTTACTACGCCAAGTTCTGCCAAATTGTTTTAACTGTGGGAAGCTGTGTCTCATAGATTGCAGCAAACATGACAGTCTCCGCCTTTGTGAGAGGAACACGGTGCTCATCTTGGCATCGTGCACTTGCAAATGAGTTCTCACAAAGCAGAGCTACACTTTCCTGTGACAGAAAACGACAGTGGGGAGAAGGTAAGTAAAAAGCTCTGTAGATCTGATGTGTTCCCACCGGGGGAGAGGTGCAGAGGGGCATATTTCTTCCTCTGGTCCTTGGGAAATACTCAGAGGCAAAGGATGCTCGGGTGGGGTCAGATGAGCTGTGTATGTCTGCATGGTTGAGCTTGACTGCCAGTGAAATTGTGCTTTAAACCTTTAAAAGTGTGCAAAAAAGTATTCTGGTGTCAGCCCAGGGCATGCTGAGAAGGAAACCCACCTCATGGTTGACCTGTCCAAGTGTTCTGTTCCTGCTGAAAGCTCTGGGAGGGTGGGCAGGAATGTGCACAGGCTGAGCTCAGCTCTTTCCTCGAGTCCAGGCTTTGAGTCTGAATCTGAACTATGGCTGGGCTCCAGCCCCGACGATGGTTGGAAAAGCCCTTTGGGGCCTGGCACTTCAGCCTTTGCTCAGGTTTCTTTGTGCTCCCCATCTCAGCTGTCTACCTCTCTGGGAAGCCACCATTCCTAGTCCCAGCCTTTGCCTCTACATAGGAGCAAAAGCAAGGTGTGGGAACACAAACCAGGGTCAGCAGGTGTTCATCCCTGGATTTAGGAAGGACTGTTGCTGTGTACAGTTTCCAAGCCGTGTTCATCCTCTGGTCTTTAAGAAGCATATAAACCACAACAGCAAGGTATTACTCCAGGGAACAGAGGGAGCGGAGACACGAGGCTCCTTGTAAGCTCCTGCCCTTCCTGCCTTCTGAAAGATGTGTGCGTGTGTGTGCATTTGGCATTTAAATGGAGTTTCCTCTTTTTTTATCCCTTCCGAGCTAAGCGCTGAAGGAGAGACACTGGCCTTCCACTTGCAAGGAGCTGCCAACAGCTGTGTCTGGTGTGGTCTGCCACACACATGTGGCGCTCCCTAACGTCGGTCTGGCGAGGGTCTGAAGCCAGCAGAAGCACTTGCTGGCAATTTTTAGGCACTGTTCTGCTTTCCTTTTGTGCGTCCTGGGCTTTAGAGCAAGTGCATGCTCCAGTCTCCCTCCCTAGGCACAGCTGTCAATGAAGAAGGGGTGTCTACACTGGGAACTCACTCCAAATGCTCTCTTAAGCTGCCTTGTCTGTTTTAATCTGCAGTCCCCTTTCCCACATACTGCAACAGCTGCCTTTGTTGCAAACTCCAGCTGGTGCTCACAAAGTGCCTTAAACGCCTTAAAGTATTTCTCTGCTGGAGACTGTGAACATCTCCTTTGCCATAATCCCAGCTGCATGTGGCAGGGCTGGGAGCTGGTGTCCCACCTTTTCTGGACAGCTTTAGCAAGAAAATCTTTCTGGAAAATAAAGGGTTGATTTTTTTCCTTCGTGCCTAATCTGTTTCTAGCTAAGCTGAGCCTGGCGAGCAAATTTTAGGTGCCTCTTTAAGCGCTTGCAGATCCCACTAGCAAAGAAGAGGAAACTGGTTTGAGGAAAATAAAAAACAGCCTGCACATGAAGGAGAAATTGGAATCAATTTCCATGTCAGGTTTAAGGTCTGTTTTAAAGTCGAGGTTTGAAGCTGAGGTGCAGAATCAAATATGGTAGCGCTGAAACAGGACAATCTGTTCCACGAGATTTCTTTGCTAGTGGACATAAATTCAAGAAGCCACCTAGCCTTAAGGGATTTCTACCATCTTGGGTTGCTTAGGAAAGAGAGCTGGAGTTCTTGGAGCCTTGTCATGCTGTATTTGTCCTCACACTGAAACAGAAGGGAAAGTATCTCACTACTTAACAGTGAACAGGTGGATGTGGGGGATTTAGCAGGTCAGAGCAACCTCCAATGCCATTTTAAGGCATTAAGTGAGGAAGAACAACCCCTTCAAGCGGTTCCACAGGGAGTGCTTAGTGAAACAACGTTCATGAAATTTGGCCAAGATGCTGTCACTAGTACAGCTCTTCTTGAGTGAGGAACCACATAATCTTTAATTGACCATAAGTTGTCAAAGGCAAAAAATAGTTTTGCCAACAACACTAGGTGCATAAAGTGAAAGAGTATCACCAGTGAGCTCTGAGTAATTACCAACACCATGTTTCCAGTCATGACCAGAGAGCAAAGCAAGTCTGAGTGATGAGGAACACAGCACAGCAGGCGAGTAGTTTACTAGGTCTTCCTTTCCACAGACGTCACACATCACAGCAGGCCTGTCTTGGGAGTGTAAGAGGAAGCCTCAGATGAAAAATGGAAGGCCAGAAGATCTAGGAAGGGAATGCCTCCATTTCAATCATATAAACATCTAGCAGTTTGGAGAATGGTTCTGTTACTAGTCACTACATCTCTACCTATGAATAGATGAAGGATTTTGCTGCTGTTTTTGTGTATCCCTGTGCTGCTGCTACTTGGTTAAACCTTGACAGTAATTTTCCAGAATCATTGGTTCTGGAAAGTGGTCCTCCCCAGAGAAGGGCTAAGAGGCTTTCTGTTGAGGTTGCTTGCCTGAAAGTCAGGTGGCATATTGCAGGTCCCTGCAGACTGGTTCTCTCTGCTCCCACATGTATATGGGATTTGTCCTTCTTGGTCGATATCCAGTGTTTGCTGCATGACACTATAAAGAATATTTACAACATTTTGCTTTACGCCCCTAATGTAAGTGTCTAAATTAGGAGCTTAGACTCATGTTTCCCTCTGTAGCCTTTTCCAGATGGCAAAAGAATATAAGCCCAAACTAGATGTTGTGAATGGTCCTCTGGAGCAGCCTTTCTCTCCCTCTCTGCTGTCTACAAAGAGGTTCTAGGAAAAGTCACACCCTAATTTAGGTGCCGAATTTTGGTGCCTCATGTTTAAGGCCAGTGTGAGTGAATGTCCTCTGTATGTCATGTGCTACTGAAAACGTCACATCAGTGACCTGGTCTGTGGAAAAGGTGTTGCTGGTAAAGCACCATTTGGAGAAAAACTGAGCACTAAAACTCTTTGTCTTGAATAATTTATTTCATAGACTGCCTCTCTTCTGGCATGTGAATTGCGTGTTAATAGCTTGCAGTTTTCTCACATTTGTTGGTTATTTGAAACTATTGTCTGAATAATTTCTATGAATAATTCTTGATCTGTAGGTCTTCCACAGCCATTTCACTGGGATTATTTGAAAACTGAAATTCATCTTTCAAGCTGAGTTAGTTTTTGCTGGTGTCATAGATCATAAAATGTGTTTGTTTTCATGGAATTGACTGTTGAAAAATAGTATGTACTGTCCTATGAAGAAATACATTTGGGTTCCTGATGAGCAAATCTCATCTGTTTGTAGGTTCTGTTTGCTTTGTTTGAACTATCATTCACAGAAACAATTATAGTATTAAACAAGCTTACTGGTTCACCTAGACCAATCCCCTGCAATCTCAGGTAATCGTATAGTAATTCAAACATTTGAGTATTGATTCAAATACTTAAAGATTTTTAGCCTATAAATTATCTGGGGAGTAACTTTCCTTATGCTTTTGATCAAGTTGCATGTCCTGAAAACATTAACCCCTTTCTTGTGGACATTTTATTTCTCCTACATCTGGTTAATGTTGCATGTAGAAAAGTCATAGAGAAAGAGAAACATGGAATATAAGAAAGGTAAGATGTAAGACTGGAAGGAATCTCAGGTCTCTGCCATCACCAGGGCTAGGCAATATTTTAAAGAGGAAAAGTTAAATATTTATAAGCCTTAGAGAACAGTTTATTCTGGATTAGTTTTGCATATGAAAGTTTGGGTTGGTTTCTTTTTATCTCAGGAGGCTCTGTTATACCTGTTAGTCACTTCTCTGCAGGAGTACCTCAAGGAACTTCCTATTGCATTTGTGAGTAAACTGCGACCATTCATATCGGCTGGCTGCTTCTTGTCCAGAAGTAAGACCACGTGTGGAAGTCCACTTTAATATTAAAGTGATTTTTTTTCTGAACCGCACTATCATGCTCTACGGCATATTCTCCTCATTTGTACTGGAGAACCATTTTGCTTTTATGCACATCCCACAGTGTAAAAGCAGACAGAGAGAAACTAGGGAATTAGTTCTTGAGATACTCTGTTGTTCAATTATCTTCTCAGTATCAGGCAAAAATAACTGTATTAGTAACAGTGAGCAGAACAAATGGTAATGCTAGTGAATACAAACATGACAGAAAGTCTTTTATTCCCAACCCCCAAAATGTTTACTTTCTAGTAACAAGCAATAAACAATTAAATCTCATTTATGCTTCAGTTGATTTAGACCCCATAAATGATTTTTTATTAATCACTAATTAATTAACCAATTCAGATGCCTGTTTCCGTATTAAAAGTAACCAGGTCTTAAAGGTTCAGTGCCTGTTTTTTGAAACCTCCACCACACTAATATGAATGCTTCCACTGTGTACCATGGAGATAACACTTCTGTGCTCACTGTCGGTCTTTACTGGGTTCTCTGAAGAATATTTTCCCTAAATGTAATATTGCAGTACAACAGAGAGACTTTGGGATGTGAATTTTGATTGCCTCTGCATTCACAGACCCCCAGCAGACGGCTGGCTGACAAGCATGGTTGGTAACAGGAGGTTATGGCAACGCTGCTCCAGAAATGTATTTGGGCAGTAGCATGGCATGCGCCAACCCACATGTTTGCTGAATTAGGTGAGCGATACAGGGGGCATATATTACCTTCGGTGAGATGCCAGGAGATCATAGAGCTGGAGGGGATCTTGGGAAGTCATCTGGTCCAGCCTCCTGCTCCGGGGCGGGTACCTGGTATCTGTCTTATTCTGGTGCATGTTCGTCTAAGCTGCAGTGATGCAAACACCGTGGCCTTGCCAGGCAGTCTGTGTTGGTGCTCTGTGATCCCTACAGTTAGAAAGCTTCTCCTAGATCTAACCAGAATCATCATGTCTATTATTTTAACCCACAATATCATGAGTTATCTAACACAGGCACGAGGAAGAGATTCTCTTTTTGCAGGCAACTTTTACATACTTGAAAACTGTTACTGAGTTTCTTCTCAAATTTATTTCTTAAATACTTCCAGTTCCTTTAATCTTTCCATCATTTCAGATTGTGTTCTCTGGACCTTTACTCATCTTTGTTCTCCTCTAAATGACACCTCCTTGCAGTGCCTGACTTGAATATAGGACTTGCATGGCAGTCTGCTTACTCATGTGAAGGGAACTGGAAAAATTCATACGTGTTGCGAGCAGTGTTTTTTTTTATATACAGCCCAGTATGTTGCTTGCTTTCTTCACAATAGTGTGATATTGTTCCACTGATTTCAATTAAAAACTGATAATTCCTGATAATATTACTGGTACACTACTGAATTAAACCGTCTGCCAGTTTCTAGCTGAGTGTACTTGTGTAGCTTAGCTGATCCATGGCCATTTTCCTCTATCATGCTGTACCTATCTTCTATAATATGTTGCCAAAACCTTTGCAATTTCCTTTTAACTGTGTGTGAGCACAGCTAGGCAGAATCTCTGGCATAGTACTGTTGCCACGAGCTCAACTGAAGCAAGTGCAACATATATTTATTACTTGAAAAGAGCCTAAACCAAATAGCTTTCCTCTGTCCCAGAGTGAGGAAAAAGATGGTTTTCAATTCCCAAGTTGTCAATTTGCTTTCAGCATTAACTTCTGGGAAGCACTATACTGGTCATGGTTATACATGAGGAAATCCCACCTGCGCATAGCAGTGCTACAGTATTTCAGGATAAGTGAGGTCAAGCTCATCCAAAGATTTTGATATACAATGGGATAAGGCCTTTGACAATCTGCCTGGCTGCTACCTCTCTGGGGTTGGAACCACCCAGGAAATCTGGCTGCAGCAGTAGTTTAGGCTCCCGGCTCAGAGCTCCTGTGAGGACCTGTGGGAGAGTCTTTGGTACCAGGGAGTTTTCAGTCAGGTGAAATGTTAGATCCCTTTTCATACTTCAGCCTTAATCTGCTCTACATTCACTCTTTTCATTCTTCCCTTTCTTCTTCAAAACAGGATCACTAGATAGCTGTGTGTTTGGGATATATTGGCAAGCATCTGCTACAAGGAGACCCCCATTTTTCTCATGAAATTTGAGCAAACTTTCACCACCCATCTCGGGGGGTGAATGGTTAGCTGCATTAACTCATGTCTACTGTTTTAAACCATACACCAGCCATCTTCACTGTAGAGTCAGCAGTCAGATGCGATAAATCCACCATTCAGCTACTTCAAATGGTTGTCGCACCACCTGTGTGATAGATTAAGTAAAAGACAATGGAGGAAAAAAAAATACACAACTGTCAGTTTGAATTAGGGAGGAAAGTGTTTTGCTGCAGTTTTCTCACTTGCCAATTACCGACTAACAGGCATGTCATTGTTTCCAGTGATGTTTCTTGCTTCCTAAAAAAGCAAGTATGTGCTCATGAGCTCAACTGTGCATGCTGGCACCAAGGTTTTCATGTCTCACAAGGTAGATAACTACAAAAGTGGACTCATGCCTATGGCAGGCACCTGCCTTTAACTGCAGGTGACTACAGAAACTGGATAGGTCAACACTTTTCACGCTCAGGTACAAAACATCCCACAGGACCTCCCACCAGTGGATTTTCAAAGTTTGTTCTAGCTTGAGAAATGTGCAAGGGAATGATTGAGCCTTACCCCTTCAAAGCCCACCTGAAGTTAAATACAGCTGCCTCCAGTGAGGTGATCAGCACAAAGTACCTTCCAGGCAGGGGGAGGCAGAGTAGTTGCCCACATGCAGCATTTGCAAGCGGAGGTTGTGAGCTGGAGGAATACAGAGTGTTGTTTTTCTGTTTCTGGCCACGGCTCCATCAGGGTTGGAGCCAGACAAGGTGGTGGGGTGGGCAATTCAGCTATGTTACTGTAAGTATTTGAACACCCGCAGAGAAAAGAGAAAGGGAGTTTCCCCTTGTCAAAACTTTCTATTCACATCCCACTTGCAGCTTTTCTAGGCATTACACTAACTGCAGACTAATAAAATACAAGCAGGACAAGAGGCTCTGGCAAGAGGAAGACTCATTGGCATGGATAAGCTTCAGGAGAGAGGACACCGAGTAGGTAGGCTTTGGGCCTTTCCTTGCCTCTGTCATTGTCCAGTCTCCCAACCCAGTGCTTTTCTAACCATCTTGCACGTGAAGCGTAAGAGCTGGGACTTTCTCTTGCTCTGTGTTTGAATAGTGCTTAATAACAGCCTGTATGTACTACTGTAATACAAAGTACACTAATAAACCTCTCCCAGACGCTTATTGGAGGGCAGTGCAGCAAACAAATAGGAAACAAGATGATGTAAGGTGCAATATACAATAGCCCCCAAATAATCATGCAGTGAAGATGTAGTGACCATGAACAGGTGACCAAACAATACTGTATATCATTTGCAGAAGAAAATTATGGCAGTTTCAGAAACTGGAGAAAACTGTGATGAGGAAATACCCTTGAAAGTAAACCAGTCTTTAACCATCTGCCCTGAGTTGTCTGGAAGTGACTTGGCAAACAAGTAAGTACTTTTGATGTTGGGACTTTCAACAAGAATGGGATCCAGCTGCTCATGCCAGTGGTTGCTGCTGTGACTGCTTTTGCTCTATTAAGTGTCTTTTGGTTAATTCTGTGTAAATCTGGGCTCAGCTAGTCACCATAAACAGGGAACCGTTTTAATTTCTGTTTCCAGAAGGGGAGGTGCTTACCAGCTCCTTTCAGACACCAGATTTGGTTAGTAATAGTATCCACCTGCTTTGCCACAGTACATGTGTTTCAGCTTTTGGTGTTTTCAATATGTCTGAAGTGTTTGGCCATCTGTGCAGGTGTACAAACAGCCACAGAAGAATGAAGAAATGGAAATTTCCTAAGGTAATGGCAAGAAAGGTATTTTTGTCTTTTTACTTGCTCTGAGACCAAAAGCATGGTAGAGCTTAGGTGGTCAGTTGTGGGCACAGGAAGGATATTTCTGAGGTTGCAGGAAACTGTGAGATGACTGTTTACTTGAAACAAGATCAGGCATGAAGCTCTGACTCACGCTCTCTTAGGGTCTGAGGAGTGCAGAGCTTGGATCCCCTTTCAGTACCTCAGTAGTATAAAACCCCATCTCTGCCAGTACAGGTGCACATCTGTCCAGAGAGCTGACTGCAGCTCCTATATACAGATCCACATCAGCTTTTATCTACTCAGCTCATGCACCACTAACTGCAGAATCAGAGCAACAGGTAACCCTTGCTGGTAACTCTTGCTCTACAGCAAGAGCTGTAATAACAACTGCAACAAGTAGTGGGTTATATACTTCAGGAGCAACCCAGCTTTGAACTCTGTGTTGTCATGGTTAGACGGCTGTCTTGCTGCCTCAGCTATGTGATTTAAAGATACGCCTATGTCCTCTGTGAGTAAGGTGTGCGCTGTCATCCATACGCAGGTGGAGGTGAGCCTGCTCCCAGTGGAGCCCGCGCTGTGTCGGGAGGAGAGGAGCTAGTGAAACCCCCGACAAATTGCATTCCTTGTGCCCTGCTGGGCTTCTGCTGGTGCTGCTCTGTGGCTCAGGCTGTTGCTGAAGAGGGAGGTTTTACCCCTTACTTTATGCTGCTGAGGGCAAGCAGCTTCATTATAGCTTTCTGTGATACCGGGGTTCTTGGTAGCTGAATAGGTGTACTGGAACTCCATCCTTTTCTCCATCCCTCTGTAGGGCAGACAGACCTGAAGCACTTATTATTTCCTAGGTGGGAAGCAGGTGCTTAGTGAAGAGCATAAATCCTACAGAGCTAGGGGAAAAAAACCCCAATCAATAAAATAGATGCTAGGGAAAAAAAACAAAGTACAAATCAGTAATTCTGCCACCAGGCACCTGCTGGCATTGTCAGCGAAATTTACTGAGAGAGGTGTACTGAGCCATAGGTTTTGCAAATGCTTTTTTCCAAAGCTTGTTATAGGTCTCTCTGCGTGTTTATTTATTACTGTCTTCACAGCACTTCATTCAGGCTTTTTAAATGATTCTGAAAGGCATGAGGTTTAACATCCACAGGTCTGATGTCATGCTTTAACCTCGAGAAAGAGACCAGCAAGGGCAGCAGCTGGGTGACATTTCCCACACCGTTTCAGCAGCATGTCTCTGACTCCTCCTGGAAAACGGACTGCTTAGGGTGAGAGGAAGAGGTCATCTGCACACTCACACCATCAGCCCTTGACCTTTCTGTTGATAATACCCACAAGGTGTCCTTTCTGACAGCTGCAGCGACAGAGCTGTTTTGTGATAGCGACACATGTCCAGCCTGAAATCATCAACCCATTTCATCTAAGCCGCTGAGCAGCTATCAGAAAGTTAGCGCCTTTTGGCTGCTCGAACAACTGCTCTGGTTTTGAACTAGTGGCCTTTTGGTGACAGGCTCTGATATCCTATTACCAATTCCCAAGCCAGCCAGCTCCTCTGAACACATGCACACTCAAGAAACAATTACATATAAATGTAAATGACTCTGAAGTGCCAAGTGATAGAGACGTGACCTTCACCTGGGTCGGGTGGATGGTGCGAGACAGCAGGAACGGGAGGTGTAAGCTGACACCTACAGCCTCCTCGTCTTGGCGTTTCAGAAACAGACTCTAGCCCCAGACCCTTGCTGCCCTTTGCTTTCCTTCACCTGCACCCTCCTCACGGACAATAAAAATAAGACATAATACATCACTTTTGTGATGGCTCTATTTTCAATCGAAATGGGAGATCAGGATCTTGCAACAACTTGTGAGATTTACGTTCATCTGCTGTAGAGGGTTGTTAGGAAGCTGTAGTTTGGGTCACTTCAAAGTACTTTTATTTTGAAAAATTGGCCAGAACTTCAGCTGGTGTACATCAACACAGCTCTGTTGCTTCAGTAGAGCTGATTTACTCCAGCTGAGAATATGGCCTCGTATGGTATGGCTGTTTTTTAACTTAAAAGCACATAATGCTGCCAAGTACAAGACAGGCAGACTCAGGGTTCAGTATGAGCGTAAAGGAGAATCCTTTGTAGGAAGATCTTGTTCCTGTATAAAGACATTTATAGCAAATCATTAAGAAATTATGCGTCCCCACATTTTCTAAGCATGCCATGTTTAGATATAATTGTGTTACTTTGAATATTATTACTTCCATTTACAAAGTGAAATTCCAGCCCTGCTCTTTGAAAATTTGTCCCTTCATACTTAGTAAATCATAATTATACTGTCACAGCGGTTACCAGTAGACCCTGAGGGTCAGTGGACTACTTCTAAGGGTATCACAAAAGGTAACTAAGAAAATCAAGCCTATTGTTAGTAATCTTGAATTCATTATGCAAGGATGTGCAGCACCACTGAAAAATGTTTTGGGGACCGTAATTTGTAAAAGGCTGGAAAGCACTTTCAATGAGGTTATGTTTCTTTCCATCTTTCTCGTTGTTTTTCCTCATGTTCTATTCCCATTTCATTTTCAGTCTCTTCCTGATGGTGTGTTTATGTTTTATTTTCCTTTCACAAGACAGGATCTTGAGTCTTTAAAATGTATCTATCTAACCTACACCAAGGCATCGGCGAATGTTAAGATGTTATCCCCATCCTCAGAGTTTTAGAAGCGGCTATCAGTGGCATCTGAAGAAGGGTTTTAGGTCAGTCATCTGTCCGGATGTGATATTCCCATCATGACAAATCAAGAGCTTTGTGAGTTAGCTGTGTTGTGCTTAAGCTTCTTAGAGCTTTGACTTTCTTTGGTTCCTGCCATAAAAGATCATAGTTCTGAGTCTTTCAGCTGAATATGTGCCTTATATGAGAGTGATGATCCTGGTGAAATCCCTGTCAGAAACCCACAGCAAAGTGCTGAACAGATATTTATACTAAAAAGAAAATTTCCTCATCAAAGAACATACAGTCTAGACAAAGTGCCTTTAACAGCTCCCTGACAGATCGCTGACCTGTGTAAATGGAAACTCTCCATCCCTGTGCCCTTTTTTTGCGCTGTGTCCAAATCCTACCGTCAGCAAAGCATACAGCTCTCTGAAGGAGCTTGTTCACTTGCTTTTTTGGCCTTTGCTTCTCCCTGGATGTTGATAGCTTAGCTGGGACAGAGGGAATGCATTTCCTTCAAACACCTCATCAAACAAGGACTTCAAAAAAAAGCTCACTTCTTGCTGGCTATTTTGAAATTGGAGTCGATTTAGAATTTCCAGGGCGGATTCTCACATCGATTGACATATACACTATTGAATCCAAAATCCATATAATGAACACCAGGATGGGTAGCAATGAGGATTAAATACACATATCATTAACAGAATTGTAGCTTATTCTTACATTGATTGTAAGGGAGAAACTTTGCTGCTAGGAACTCTTCAGTCTGGAGCAAGAATTTGTGTGAGGATTGGGTAGAAGGCAAAGACAAGAAAATACATCTGAGGTTTCATCCACAACTCCGCTAAGTGAACTGCATTTATTAGCAGGGTAGTGACCCTCCGAGGGGTATGAAAGTAAGTATTCCACAACTAAGGTGTTAGGAATAGCTGATCAAATAGCATGATTTTTAAAATTATTTGTTTACTGAGACATAAGAATAGCTAAAAAATGCCCATTTTTCAGCAAGAAAAAGGAAACATATTCATTAGAATATCCCACACAACCTTTTTTCCCACCAAAGGACGATACTTTGTCTTTTCCATTCTCTCCTCCCTGCTGACAAAACAGAAAAAAAGGACATAAAGGAGGAAGACCGTGAAAAAAAAAAATTGTGTAAAGGCAAAAATAGTAATATCCAAAAATAATGTTCCTGTTTGCACTGCAAGACAAAAGAATTTTGAAGGAAATGAAAATAATCTTAATTTTCTATCCAGATATGTTTTTGATAGAAAACTATCTCCCTTACTAGACCCATTTGTGGTGTTTATCAACAAGGGGTTCAGCAACACCAGGTAATTAAAACCGCTTTTGAAACAGGTAGAAACTTACAACTTAGATGTGAAATAACAATGGAAAAAAACTCTGAACATACTTAACTATCTGCTCAAATTCTGTAACTTGTGAATATTTGCTTAAAGACATCAAAATGCATCACATGACCTTCTAAAATAGCATTACACCACCTACCTTCTGGGTATGTATTATCAGTTCTGTTTCCTCTGTATAGGCTGAGAAACTGAAGCACTGAAAAATTTAACCTAAAACCACACAGAAAATTTGTGCCACAGCTTGGACTAGAACTTGGATCTCCTTCAGGGATATTTAACAGAATAAGCTGCGCAAATATATGTGTCTTTCTAAGTGGTGTAGCAGCATCCATGTGAGGACTGGGTGGATATAAACATTCAAGAGATACACCTTTTACACTGGCACAGGAAAGCAAGATAGGCATTCTGCAGTAAGCACCCCTAGGTCTGATTTTTAACCATCTGACACTGCTGTACACTATTTGCCCAAGCTGGGGTGAATGCCTGGCCTAAACAACTTGCCCCCAGTACATACAGAAGAGTTTTTTGTGTACTTGAATTTGCTTTCAGATAATTTTTCGCCATGTCCGACTGGACCTTTTTTTAATGTATTCCTTCAGTACCATTAGTGAGGCAGTGCAATGCCATTTTTCTAAGGTCTCGAATGTTTACTTCTCCAGGTAGGGTGATTATGGGCATGATGGAATGATGTCTTTAGTCAAGTGTAGATCTTATCTTCCCATGTAACAAGGTAGCCTAATGAAATGAGTTTTATTCAAAGACCTTGTCTCATAACGCTTCAGGAAAACATGATAAATTGAATGATTCTTTTAGCAAATGCATCACACAAAGCACTGGCATATTGCTTATGAAGTTTAATTTTGTAATAGTTCATGGGGTATAATATACCTGTAGCTATTTCAGTGGAATGAATCTTACAGGCTCATTACAAAAGCAGAACTGTTGTCCCAGAATATTGCTTTTCTTGTTGAACTGTTGCTCACATTCAGGGCAATTTGCATGTATAACCTCCAAGGAATCACTGCATCTCAATTTTTAATTTTTTTTCTTTTATTGGGCTATTATTATGAACTATGGTGAAACTCTTTTATTTAAGTAGTGAGAACCTAGCTGTTATTAGCAGTGGTTTTACTGACCAAATGTGGCAGACCAAATCTAAATCCAGAAATAAATTAGATTTTTTTTAAACTAAGAAAAGTTTGGTTGTTTACCAGCTGAAAGAATATAAAGCTAGACAAAAGTAAAAATATTGTGATTTGGACAAACTTTTGTTCTCTTGGATCTCAGATGTGGTTTTTTTTAACATTTCTTAAGACATATATTAACTTTAATGGGAAGATGGCTGATCCAATTTACTTATGAAAATGAGAAGTTACTCTCCTGATACAGCTATGTTTCCGATAGTAATTCTGCATTCCCATTACTGTAGAATAATGTATAATGTAGTGACACTTGGGGTGAACGTTGAGCCTACACTGTTGTCCATCCTACTTCGTTGTCCATCTGGGCCCCCCTGGGCTTGTCTCTAGCTGTGGTGGACCAGGAGGAGAGCACTTGTCATTCCCCCATGTGCAAGACTTGCAGTCCATCCAGGATTTCCAAGTGCATTCCCAGGAGTGATGGGGTGAGTGTGGGCATGAACACGGTGTCCCATCTCCTATTTGCATGAGAAGTCCCCTCCTGCTTCAGCAGAACTGCCACATTTGGACTGTTTGGCTGCTGGGGAAAATGTAAAAGTTGACAGTATAGTTTGTTTTGGTGGGAATGGGTGTGTCCTAGCAATCTGCATAGGTATAACCTAAGTGACTTAAGTTTTTGGCAAAGCATGTACTCAGTGTCTCCTGGTCCCTGAAGACTGGTACCATAACCATTTCACCATCTATCATTTCTTAAATAGAGTAGCATATTTTTAAGTACACTGAGTTGCCGTGCATACAATAGCAGTTCCTGGAGACTGCTTAACTGACCCTCCAGTGTGTGCTGTGCTTATGCCCAGGCTGGATAACCACTACCTCTTCAACCAGAAACCAGTGTGAGAGCAAGAGCTGATACACATCTAGGTCTTGCCCCTGTATTGAGTTTGGATGCAAGAGGCATAAGTTCCTAGACCAGGGATCTCTAAAACACTCCCAGGTAGACCTCTTTGGACATAGATTATAAAGCCTCTGGGACTGTCACAACAGACTGGGCTCATTACTTTTCCCTAGCTTTTTCTCAGCAACATTAATTTCTCCTTGCTTTTTTCTTCCCTACAACATCCCTAGAATGAGAAAGACTGAAAAGTACCATGAGTTTGTGGAAGCAGGATCAAAGCGCAGAGCTGAACTCCATTGAAATCGATGTGAATTTTTCAAAAGGGTAGAATACCACAGGCTTTTTTCATGCTCTCACTCTACATTGTTTGTGTTACAGTAATCTTTAGAGGAGCCTAATGAAACTGGAGCCTCACTCTCTTAGTCGTTGCCTACGCAGCAGTGGCTAGATCTTCAACTTCATTGGATTCATTGGAGTCATGCCAAGGCTGAGCAGCGAGGCTCTGAATCCATCTATGCTGCAAACATCTTACTGGATAGGAAACACCTGGCCTCAGGAAGCCCAGATCTGGAGCCTTTACATTCTAGCATAGCAGAAATACTCATTACTGCTAACATTAACGCTACGGCAGGGGAGTTGAGTGATTTGCCCTAAGTCAAGCAGCAGGCTGTGGCAGGATTGGGTCTCCTGAGACCCAGACTCAGACTCTCAGTCCTTTCCTGTCTGTCTGAGGAAATGCTCTGTCTGAGCATCGTGCCACTCAGGGAACCAGTTCCAGCAGTTTCCACGTTTTGGGGGTGAGTGGGAGAAGTCCACGGGCACATTAAGTAGGAAGAGCAAGTGTGGTACCTTTGTTGGAGTCTGAACCCACACTTGAAATGTTCTGGGTTCTGAGGCGTAAAAGGTTGGAAAGCAGTGAGCTATAATATTATCTCAGTTCATATTATTTGATCTAGTTGTAATGAGATACACTTTTGTATTGATTCTACAAACTTCTCATTTTTGGCTCTTGAGTGAATGAAAAGAAACTTCAGTAACTTTACTTTGAACACTGAGAACTGTCAAATATATATATTTAAATTATTGCTTTTATAGAAATTTACAAATTATATTCAGTCTGAAAACTTGGACTCTCAAGATTGTTGAATCTCTTTATCCATTGTTTATCTCATTTCAAAGCACTGAAAGTTGCCTCAGGGGCTGCATCTTGTACAGTTTGGAGTCTACTTCTCCAGATCTTTCCAAAGATTATTGATTAGGATGTCCATGCCATTTAGCTTGCAACACTTTGTTAGTGAAACTTTTAGCAGCACTGAACATGGTAGAATTTATCATGGGATAAAGGAGTTAAAATTCTCTATGGAATTGAGTTTGAGATCTATATAATGTGTGTACTGTATTGCACATATATACTACAGTCAGTATCTTTAATCACATTTGGTGTTTCTGTCTGTCTGCATATACTTCACAATTTTTTCTTCTGTAGTTTCAATTAGTGTTTAATGAACTTAGCGAGAGTTAATTATTAAAAAGTGACTTCAGGGGTCAAGCCTGTTTTACTTAGATCCACAAAGACACAGCATGAACGTGGTTTTGCCACTATGAAAATTGTAATGAAAAGCTCATTATTACTTTTTTAATCAAGGAATAAAAAGCTGACCAGTCTAAGTATCCTTTCCGCAACACATTCTCTGGCATTATTACTATACATATTTATAAAGCAGCAATCTGTCCTGCGTTCAGGTATACCACTCTTACAAATCTAACAGCAAGCATCCATTTAAGTCTGACAGCATCATTCAGTTCTTTTTATGTTCCTCCTCCTTGCTGATTTAAAAACGTTATGAAATTGAAGTAGACTGCAGTAAGTACAGTGACAATATGTTATTTTCCCATTAAGTACTATGGGATGTGGTCTTACGTGCCTTTCTTCAGAGCTTGTGATAATTAAACATTAGGGAGGGGTGCTGAATGTAAATTTTTTTTAATGACATCAGAGTCACAGTGTTAATGCAGAGTCAACATGCCTACAACATTTTGGATTCAAATCCATAATTTTTTACAGCCAATGTTTGTGTTTTGATGAATGTCTTGCACTGTCCTTTTAGCGTTCGAGCTGAAGCTCAGGCTGGTGTGGGATATGCCTGTACGGCTCCTCCGTCGGACCTGGGCAACATTTGAGCTGTTAGGCCTTGCGCTGGCCTCTCCTGACCAAACAGAGAGCACTGGCTTCTCCCTCACCTTGCCTGCCGTAAGGACAGAGAGCCAGCAGAAAGCTCCTGTACACCTCAGTCCCTCCCGTGCCCTGGGACTGCCTGTGCAGGCAGGGTTAAGGGCAGCCCTGTCAGGCTGACCTGTGCTGCAGCCCTGCCTTTGTGCCACCCTCCCGAGCGGCTCTTCCAGGGCACGGGTAGGTTCAGCTTATAGGTGGCTCTTCTGTGCAGCAGTATGCCTCAAGTCCTACCCCAGCTTTCACTAACCAATATTGTTTGGCTGATTAATGTTGCTGAAGATATTCAGATTTAACCTACTGATCACTAATACTCTGCTCTAAATAATAACGGAAGCGTATTGTTGGTTTATATTGAGAAGAGAGTCCTGCGACAATGAACTCTTTGTGCCTGACATTCAGACAGGTCAAGCTCTCATTAATCTTCTGCTGTCTTCAAGGATCATTGTTGATCTCTGCTTGGAAGATTCAGAACTGTCACTCCAGTGGCTGATGAAGACCAAAGCCAATCTCCTTTGTGCGTAGGCTTTTGGTGGTGTTCAGAACCAAGACTCAAGCATCCGACGTTTAGGTTTTCATTCTGTCCTTACATTACAGCCACGCAGGATGCATTTCACCTGAAGTGCCAAGGCAATGTAGACAAAAATCGTGTACTACACGTGGTGTTTATTATCATGGTGTTTGTCTGAGCCCGCACAGCCAATTGCGGAGGGATGGTGCATGTTTTGTAATGATGGAGCCTTGGTAATTTGAGATGAATTATTAAGTGCTGACAATAAAGGAGCTTCAATATGCAAACAAATAAACAATGACAAGGAAAGGCAGGAGAGAGGGATGAGAAAAATGGCAAGGTTTCCTGAGGATCGGACAAAGATGTTTCTCTGGGATTATTTTGACTGTTGTCAACTCTTCCTTTTATTTAGGAGCAATTTATTTCAAAGCAATAAATATTTGAAAACTTCATATTTATTAAGTGTTAATTTTACCCCTAGGCCTTTTGAGCTAAGAGTTCAAAACACAACACTGGAAATACACACAGGCTCCATCTGTTCATCTCCTGCTGCATGCTTTGAAAAATGTCACCCAAAGCCTTCTTTATTTTTAGTGATGCTATCTTTTCAGGTTTTGGATCCTTGCTTTAACCTTCAGTATCTGTACCTAGCGCCCTGTCTGTAAGTGACCTCTTCAGCAGCCTGTACAACTATGCCTTGTCACTCACTGCAGCTCAAGGAAGTCAGGCCATCACCAGGAGAAGGCCAATTTCCATTTCTAATTATGGCCTGTGGGCAGGGATCTATATTCAGGACTTTGGCCCACTTCACTCCACAGAGGATTTCCTGCTGGTGTCACCGGAAAATTGCACACAAAGATGAAGGATAGCAAATGTTTTTTTACAGGAACCAAATAAATAGACATCACCATTATTTAGGCGCCCTGTTTTGGGATTTAGTGTGTGCTCACAATTTAGATTTATGGAGAACTATTTATTCTCTGTGTTTCTGTCTTGTCCCCATCCTTTTTCCTCTGTTTTGTTCCCTTCTGCCTGCTTTCGTCCACCTGCTAACCCTTTTCCTCAGCATTTCCCTTTCTCCAGCAGCTCCCCAAACCTTCCCTGTCTCATAGGCTGAGATGATCAAAATTTGAATAATCAGTGTTGACACTTTTGAGTGCCATCATTAGGGGTTAGGCTTAATCCCTTGGGAGGAACAGAGCCCTGGGAGCTCACAGCTTGCAAAGCATTGTCTTTAGTTGTCTGCATGTTCAGCACCATAGGGCTTACAATTTGCTCAGGTTTTGAAGGTTTTTTTTGTAATTTTGTGGCTCATTTAAAGAGAACGACAGTTCAGGTTCTGCAGAACATCTATCATGAAAACACCAAGCCAGTCAAATCCCATGAATAGGATACAAGCAGGATCTGCTTTGAAAGGTTTTTCATTTTTCTTTTTTTCCCCTTGGGAATTAGGTTCCTGATTGTAGTAAGTAGAAACACTGTACGTCTGGTATTTCAATGCTTCTGTAAACTAGGCTATTTATTTATGTGAAGTATGGATTTAAATGCAACACTTAAAGCTCTGAGTCTCACATATATTTTTTGTTCTTGCTGGGAGCAGGCAAGAATTCCTCCTCATTTGAAATACTAAAATATATGGGTTCTTGTGTTTTGGGTGATAGCTCTTTCCCAATTTTAAAGAAGGCATTGCTGAGATTTAATTTCACTGCTATTCCTGAACTTCCTAAACATTAGACTTGGAGAACTCTACTCCACTGAAAAACCTGACCTGTTAGCACTGCTCTCCATGATAGGTAAGAGAAATGCTTGTCTTGGAGAACAAAGAGACATATTAGTACTCAGTGCAGAGCCAGGGTATGAATTAAACTATGTATAAGGGTAAAACCTCAGGGAGAATATCATCATCTTTCATAGGTGGACATAAAGGGAAGCTGCTTTTGAGGAAAGGCTTGAACAGGCAAAGTGTCATCCTAGGAGGTGAAATTGGTCTCATTAGCTACCAAATAAAAAAGGCTCTGTAAAGACTTTTCCTTTGGAAGAAAGCTGATGATTTCTCATTTTAGAGCCACACTAAACAATGTTGATAAGTTGTGCTCAGGATGTTGATTATCATGAACAGCTATCATTTGGTAAAACTGATCTTTGCCTGTAAAGATTTTGTGAGCTCCGGTCCTAGGACTTTTGAGTATAAATCACTGCAGTCAGGCCACTCTGAGTTTGTTATTTCCCCAAGTGCAGATTTGTTCTCCTCTGCAGTCCCATTTCTCCTCGTGGGAGCTGCACCGATCCAGGCAGACCACCCTCTATGGCACAGAGGTGTTCAGCTGTTCTTAATGGGAGTGTGCTGGTTCAGGTAGGCTTCCCCTGGCTCAGGAGTGTCCTTGCCCTCCTTGTTTGGGCAGCATTGAGTCAGGATATCTGTAGCCTTAAACTGGGGTACCCAGCTGGGACCTTCCCAGCAGAATGGGGTGAAACCAGAGATCCTTCCCTTGCAACATCTCCCATAGGATGACAGAAAGTTATAAAACATAGAGCAAGTGGGAAAAAGATGGGTCTTACCAAAGCCTCTGTCATAAGACTGCAGAAATGATAGGGTCTCAAAGAGAGTGGTTTGGGTTTTTTGCCCAGGCAGTAGCCTTTCCTGAGGACCATAGCATCTGTCCCAGCATTTGCCTTGTTTCTCTTCTAGGTGCTCACCTCCTTCAGGGCTACAAGAGCCTTAAAGGGTTACCTTTGTAGCGCTTTAGGAGTGGGTTGCCTCTTATAGACACCCCTCTCCTCCCCTTCAAAGGAATGGGCATCTTATTACAGTTGTTACTGACTAGTTATAACGGATTTGCGCTCAGGAATCTAAGTTTCTTTACCAGCTTTTTTAAATTCCAGACATAGGGGTTTGGGTGGAAAGGGTTGGGAAAAGAACAAGAAGTCTTTTAATTAAATGTGTACATTCCCCTTTATACCCTGAGTTGGTCATAAACATGAGAACAGGACCCAACTGTTCAGATTCTAACTCCAATTATCCAACTATACAGAATGTTCTTTTTACCATTATAAATATTAATAACAATAATTTATCATAATTTCACCTTCAAAGGGAACAGTGAGAAAAGACAGGTGAAAACAGGTTAATACAAAGGAAAATGGCTGACTCCAGATTTGACTTAAAGGTTAGTAAAAGCAAACCAATTTTTCTTGTTTAAGAAAATGTGTCATTTTAACAACATAGTTTTAGTGGCATATACTTTTTCTTTGTTTTAGCCTTTCCTTTTGTCTCACCTGCTGTTAAGACATGACAAGCCTGCTCTCAGTACACAGCACCCGGTGCTAGGCATCTTATACCCAAGAATCTGTCTTGTTTCCCCACT
Source organism: Pelecanoides urinatrix (assembly GCA_013400755.1). Lineage (NCBI taxonomy): Eukaryota > Metazoa > Chordata > Aves > Procellariiformes > Procellariidae > Pelecanoides > Pelecanoides urinatrix. The sequence continues at coordinate 435,564 of VZTQ01013918.1, forward strand.
TCCAATTTATACTACTGTGGGATGTGGTAACATATTGAGTTATCAGTCAAGCTATTAGGCTGGCTGTAACTATTTTTAATAAAATACCACAAAATGATAGAAAAAAATATTTGAAAGATGAGGATTTGACCACTTTACATGTGTTATAGATTCTGAACATGATGTGCAAATGGTAAATTCTGAAAAGTTATCTTCTGTATAATGTCATTTCTGCAGAATTCTCTTGCCTCAGGGTTGTGAATTATTGTGCTGTGAACATTATAGCAGAGATTATTTACAATAAATCGTGTAAAACCCCAAATGTTTTGCAATCAGAATATGTCAAATGCTGAGGAATGAGGAACCCACTTTGGTTTATAACTTCCTTCAAGTATGAGCCAAAAACTGTACAGTACTGTACCTAATGGAAAAGCATCCAGACCAATCTCTATAAATACTTACCACAGTCCCATAAACTAACCTATTAGAAACACTTGACGTTTTCGTTTATACCTGTAAAACTGGTGAAAAAAGTTACATAGGCTGAGCTCTTTAATGCTTTCTCAACATTTCTCACACACAAAATAACTTAAAATATACTCTAAAGAATTGTTCATATAATCTTTTGGCTGACTGTTATTTAAAATATGGTTTATCTGAATAATATGAGTTATGCTTCCTCCAAGTTCCCAATTTACGGTGTTAGAGGCATTCTTGTTTTTTCCTCCGGTGCAGTTGGTATGCTGTAAGAATCTGCTGGAATATTCCCAGGTAATAATGTAACAGGAGCCTTCACGGTAGTTGTGAAATTAATATAGGGTCTTACATTTCTAAAATGTTGACGTTTTTTTTACTAAAAGGTCAGGAAATTAATTCTGCCACATTACCCATATGCAATATTTGATATACATTTAAGATTGCTTTTTATACTGTGTATCAACATACAAATTTAAAAAGAGAAACAGAAAACACTGTGCTGGAAAGGATGTGGGCAAGTAAGTCAACCTACAGATTCTCTTGGACTGCCCCGATTCGAGTATTTTGGTTGCAGATACAGAAAACTTAAAGAAAACATTTGGGAGAGTTTTTGAAAGAGGCTCAGTATGCTCAGGACTGGTAACTACACTCCCAAGTCTACTGAAAACAGAAATGGCAAGTCAGAGTATTAGCATTAACAGTAGGAAGTATATGCCAACATTTTTGAACTGTACAACTATGAACGTAAATAAAGTATAAGAGGTATGAGATGTGGAACAGATCAAGGGACAGATTACTTCACCTTAAAACCATTTGAAGAAATGTTGGACCTGAACCCAGTGAGTAAGAAGTACAAACGACATACAGAACCTCATGCTAAAACTACGTGACAGAGTTTCATGCACTGCTGGTACTGGTACCACATCCTTTGCTAGCGCAAACTTGTGTCTCTCCTGCTTTACAAATAACTTACAAACCATTTCACTGAATGTGGGTGTGGAGATGCTACAAGCATACCCATATGGGCAATGAAGGGGGCAGTTTCTGCACCTGACTACCAAAGACCCAAACACTCAAAACAGCTCTCTGCTGCTCACTTCAGAGCCGTCTTTTTGGAAAGAAAGAAAGAACGCAAGGTACCCCAGGAAATCTATTTTTATCCATCAATCACCTGCATCTATCAGTTACGTAGATATAGCATATCAGTGGCAAGAACAAAGTCTTGCAAACTAGTATTGATTGTCATGCCGCGTGGCTGCAGCACCACTTAGTTTCCAGGCTGCAGCCCGGCGGTGGCAGGCTGGCTCGCTGCAGCCGCTCTCTGAAAAGCCCAGGAAGATGCACGCTTGACGAACGCTTTCTCCTTCTGCTCTTATTTCACACCAAAGATGGTGATATACGCAGAGTATGCTGCTGCATGTACTGTACTGTCTGGGTGTCATTTTGATTTCAAAAAGAGCAGTGAATTAAGGTCAGACTTTTAGGATCAAAAGCCATGCTTTTCTGTATAGTCTTTTTTTACAGCTTGGTCACAGTGACATCTTTTTCAGTAAAAGCTAGAAACTCAAACTTTCAGCAAGTCTGCTTACGTACTACCAAGCCAACTAAGTCATTGCCTTGGAAGCACACCATATGTGTTGTTATTCTGCAGTATACTGAAGAGTGTATATTTTTAGAGAAATTATACGGAAACAAATTTTCAAATGTTATTATAATTCCACATGCCTAATCTGACATTTAATGGTTAAATTATCAGGTAAAGTACTAATATGTAGAAGTAAGAATTGTGATATCCATGTAGGAAGAGGAGTACTACGGTTTCATTTTTATGAGTTTTGCAGGAATTTTGATGAAAAATGTAGCTTGTAAAATTTGCAGTAGTATTTCAATTTGATCTGAGTAGAACAAAAACGCATTTCCGGTCAGCCCATGTAATATACTGATGTTAATAGCATTTTACTAACCAACTCATTTTTTTGTTATTTGGGAACTCTTATGCCAATATTTTTGACAGAGCTGTTGAAAAGCATTGACTAGAGAGCAGATATTTTTTACCTTACACAAAATACGGTATTCAACAACAAGCAAATCAAGCAGTTATGCACAATTCTCTATGGTATTTCAAGCAGAAATTCATCTAGAAAGAAAGTCTAAGTTATCACACAGAAAAATAATCCTCAGCACATAGGAAACCAGTGCAAAGAATGGCAAGTTACAGGTTACCAGGACCATAGCCGTGCTTCATAAAATGCATAGCAAATTACAGGTAAGACAGATGAGCAGAAGACATAACCTATGTTTTGTAGCTGTCCTCCAGATAAGATATTTCCCTTTTTCCGTTGATGATTGTCCTTTAAGTTGTTTGGAAAATACTGATCTTGGGCTGCTGTATGGCCTGCAGGAAGCAGCAACTAACTTTCCTTGTCAAGGACCTAATAAGACTGCAGCATTTACTCTGATATTTTTCCTAACTTGGAGGGAACGGCGTGCCAGTGTCGTTGCTGAAGGTACAGGGGTGCGCAGATGCCGGTCGTCAGCATTTTTGTGAAACCAGCAGTGGTTTTCTGTGCTTTCTCAAGACCAGTTTGATGGTTTGGTTCTAGGTGTGGTATTCATCCCTACTTATAAACTGCCTACCTCTGGTGACTGCCAGGACTGTCCTCACCACAGGCACCTTCTATGATGAGTGGAAAAAGTTACAGGCCTTCAAAGGGACATATAGCCCATCTAAAAACTTGTCTTCTGGAGATAAGTACTTTTTCAGCAGGAGACGGAGTAGAGGAGTTCACGCAAGTAGGTGCTTCAGTTAAATTCCTGAAGTTATGTGGGTAAATCCAGGTCCTTTCCCTGCCTAGGACTACTCCCTAAAATGTTTTCAGCCCTTAAATCTTTTTTGTACAGTTGAGAAAAGACAGAGCTGTGGTGTCAGAGTCGTGTCCCCCATCCCCCCCTCTATATTCTATGTTCTCTTATTAAAGGAAACAAAATGGTTTGGAAATTTATTCCAGACACAATATTTTTTTCCTTAATGTATATTTTTGATGCAGCCACATGCTGGGTTCTTTACATTAAACACATTTGGTGATTCAAGTTTACTTTTAGAAACAGCCTGCTTTATTTTCTGTCCTTAGTTGTTTTTCTTTTTTTTTCTTTTTTAAAACCATGAGTTTACTTTTCGTACGTCTTGTCCTTTTAAGGAATGCAGGCCTCTTCTTCCATCTCCTATTGTTTATTTAGGGCTTTGTGGAAACACACTGATCTTCGTAGCCAGCAGCCCATTGTCAGCCTCCTTGGGTTGCCTCTGGCATCGTAACTTTTAAAATGATGATTTCCATCCATTAAGAGGTAACTTAATTTTGGTTTGGATTAATCTCATTCAGCTTTAACTGTCTAAAGTTAAAGTATATATGCCAAGCTAGTTATATGGGCTCCTTCTGAACCTAATGGGGAAAAAGGGATCTCCAGAAGGTTGCTCACCTCACCACTATCGCCCCGTGTGACTCTCTGCATTGGCAGAGTGCCTGGATGATGAGCTTTGGCTCTGAGTGGACCCTCAACCCTTTGGCTCATATGTATTTCACACTTCCAGGCTGACCTTCACAAGGCAAGGGTGAGAGGCCTGTTTTGTCATAATGTCCCCAACATACATACTGCACTGTATGGATGATGCTTTGGCCTAAGTTCTGTTTGTTTCAGTTTAGCTTAAATGTCTTCCTAGCTGCCATTCACTAAACTTAGATTTTCAGTGGGTATAAAGTTGTTCACATGCACCTTTGCACCCAGCTAATCAAAAGAATGATAAAAAATGGATCGAGTTGAGCTGATGCAACTCCAAATACAAACAGCTCTAATCACTCCTCTGATTCTCCTTTATGCATCTGATTTTTCTGTAAAAGGCTGCTGAGGGCCATAGGTTTTGTATTGGCCAAAGGCTAAACACTTCTAATGCTGTTTTTCATTCCCAAGACCACAAGTACAGTATATTTCTTTTGCAGTTTCACGCTTCCAGATTCCCTTTGTATTATTATAGATTCCCTCTTGGGATCAGCAAAATAATATGTGAAGAATATTAGTGATATGGAAGCTTGCTTCAGGGTTATCTTTGGATATCTGAGTTGAACTCTACAAGTGAGGTACTAAATCTGCCTTGAGATTATCAATACAAGAACAAGTGAAAATGTAGGCTTTAAAAAATAGCTTGTACTCCTTTTGTTCTAGGACAGCTGGCTTCACTGAGCTCACACTGATGTAACTGCCAGCAGAGTAAGGCTACATGTATCTTATTTAAAACAGTCAAATCTCACAAGGTGTGCAGATAGTATAGCACGGGTAAGACACAACAGGAGGGCAAATGACTGCCCATTTTGCATATAATCATCCTGAGTGATGATGATAATAGTCATGCTATTAGATTCTTTACTGGGGTATGTATATATAATAATGATTTTACAATAGCTTAGAGAAATGACAATACAATAACATTGTATATGCAAGACTTAAAAAAATCAAACCTCTGATATTTGTTATGTATACTATAATATCTTCTGCATGGCTGGCATTTCATCAATGGGCTAATAAAACTTTAGTTTTATAATTATGTCTCACTACTGAGGTCCACAACGAGCCCAGTTATTTTCAAAGGGTAAAGCCAGGCTTCACTAATGCTTTTGCAAGGAGCCAGGTATTGCCCTACTCTTAAGGCTGACTGAGTGAGTCTAAAAATTTTACAAGAGCTGGTTGAGATTTACATCAATAAAAACCTGTTTTTTCTCTTTTTTTAACAGTAAAAATCCATAAGTAAAACAAAGTTTAACCTTTAAAGGTGTAAAGCTTAGGTTATTGGGCCATTTGTAATTCTTTCTGGCAAAATTGAAGTATTGCATGTTTTTCAAGGAAACTTTATACTCTATTTTAGGAGGATTTGGATATATGGAAACCTCTAATAATTCCTTTTGTCTTCTAAGCTCTTCTACCAGTGTTTTAAAAATTTCATTCTGTTTTCAAAATAAAAATGTAAATAAGCCTTTGGAATAGTTTGTACATAAAGGACTATGCTGGTTTTTTTCATATTTGTTCCTTCAATTAGCTAGTCTTGCCCAATAAATTTTAGTGTTTTGTTACTAATAACTAATGAAGAACAGGTAACAAAAGCCACAACAGCATCTTGTACTCATTAAGAATTGGATCAAGCTAGCTTGCACATCGCATGAAGCACGCCGTCACATATAGAAAGCAAGAAGTGTCTGGGGCAGCATACATTATTAATTAGAGCTGAAGCTGGACTTCTGTTGTGGCAATCATGACTTTCATGTTCTATTACTTTCATGTTCTAAAAATACTATGCCTGACTTGATGTTTTATGATTTCTCTATGTGAGCGGGTGGACATTAGACACATTTCCGGAGGGGCTGCAAGCTTAAATTCTCCTCACTAAGGGAGAGGAGAAGTTCAGCAAGAGCATAGTAGCAACATAAAGCCCTTCTACTTAAGAGTGAGTGTCCATGGAAGGCAGCAGTCAGTTCCTGAACTCAGTAGGATGAAGCTGGAATATCTTTCATGTCCCAGAACATCCAAAAATCTCTGGATATTTTGTAGCCTCTTCTATGTTTTGTATTTCTCAAGACTGCTGGTGCCTCTGGTATATGAGGGGCAGCATTCCATGCCCATCCTCATATCTGCACTTTGGCTGGTGTGGCAATCTACACCTTTTAAGATTTCCTGCCAGCTCCTGGAGTTCACTACAGAAATACTCTTCAGCCATTTCATGCTTGCACTGTTTGAATAGACTAAGTGCAGCAAAGAGAACTGATTAACTCTGTCTTGTAGGTGTAATGAATTTAAGTATGATCAAGCTGATCATGTTTTTTTGGGGTAGTGATAGCTAGGTAGGTAACAAAGCTGTCAATACAATGCTTTCCAATGATTGGATCCTCCTTTTTGAAAGTGATTAAGAAAAGGTATGTGAGATTTTGCTATTTCCTCTGTTAGCACAAATAGGTGCATAAACTTGGCAGTGCACAGTTCGAGGGAAGGGTTTGAAGGTGGTCTTCCGACAGGAGCTTCATCAGAGATCAATAGGTTAATAGGACGCAATCAAATGTCTCCTCTGAGCCACACTTGAGCAGCTAAAACAATTATGTGGGTCCTTCAGGCTGAATACTTGTGAATAATTGTCGTGGTTTAACCCCGACTGGCCACTGAGCACCACACAGC
>VZTQ01013920.1:0-54726 GCA_013400755.1 Pelecanoides urinatrix
CGGCGGGAGCCGGCGGGCTCGCGGGGCGGCGGGAGCGGGCCCCTGGGCAGGGCCGCGGTGGCAGAGCGCGGGCAGCGGCTGGCGGGGCTCCCCCTGAGGCGAGGGGGACGCGGGGGGTGGAGCGCGGAACAGGGACCCGGCCCGGTTCCCGAGCCCGGCGGCGGGGAGGGGGGACGAGGCTGCCCGCCCCCCTCCCCCGAGTCGACAGCGGGGCGCGAAGACCCGGGGCCGAGGGAGCGGCCGGAGCTGTCTGCGGGGCTCGTCCCCGGCCCGCGGGGGAAGGGCCCGTCCCGGGCGGGCTGCCCGCGCCCCGCTGTGGAAGCGGAGAGCTCGGCCGCGGCTGGGGAGGAACCGGCGGTCGCCTCGCCCCCCGGGGGTCCCTCCTCTCCTGGCTCCATCCCTAGTTCGGTTGCACTTCAGGTGTTTTATCCCCTTTTCGCCCTTTCCCCGGGGCGGCTGCAGCGTCGGTTGTTTTCCTGCCCACCCCGACAGACACCTGTGGCAGGGGGGTGAAGGAGAGCGGGGAGAGCCCGGGCGAGGTTGGCATCTCCTCGTTGACCTTCCCGTGTTGGAAAGGGAATGGGGTGTTTTGGGTACTGGGCAGAGAGAATTACTTCCTCCTGCTTGTTCCTGTTTTAAGGTGGGTTGGTAAAGCTCTAGTAGTTTTTGCGTTGTCTGACACCGGCTGACACCTGGAGCAGTGGTGGTGACACATCATGTGCCAGGCGGAATCCAAGTGGTTGAAGGATGCCCCTGGGAGATCTTGATAGGCACCGAAGGCCTCAAACTTTTGTAGGCGTGAAAAGCGAAGACGTTAGAATTGTTTCTGAAAACTGCTTCAAAGAAACTTGGTTCCAGCTTCCAAACGGCTGAAAAAAAAACCCCATCCGTGCTCATACCTGGATGGTGAGGACAGCAGGGCAGAAACGCTTCGCCTGCCATCCGGTTTGGAGTTGGTGACTATGATCTACTAGGAATGGAAAGTCACGAAAGAGACTCGGCAGTTGTCTGTTTTTATGTGGTGGCCTAAAGTCCCAGAGGATGACCTAGCACTTAAGAATCAAACTGGGCCAAGTTAAAGGCCAAGTTGACTTGAAAGAACCCTAACAGTGGGACCAGTTCGGAAGCAAAGCAAGTCCCAAACTGAGTGTATCTGGTCAAAGATATATATTCTTTTTAAAAGACGTTGTGTTACGGGAGCCAGGCCTGGATCTTTTAGCATCCAACTGAGCTGGAAGCAGCTCATAGGTTTTTTGGTTTTGTTTTTTTTGTTCATTCATGTTTGTACAATCTTCTGGATATTTTTTTTCAAGAAGGAGTAAAAGGGAGTGTTGGAAACTAACAAACAGGATTAAAACCCTGAGCGCTTAAGGAAAACAGGTTAAGGAACTTAATCCAGGATGGATATGCAGGAGCCACAGCAGCTGGGTATGTTTGGAGAAAGCGAGTTGATGTCTGTGGGGATGGACACTTTTATCCATCGCATTGACTCTACGGAGGTCATCTACCAGCCGCGGCGGAAAAGGGCCAAGCTCATTGGCAAATACCTGATGGGAGACTTACTTGGAGAAGGGTCTTACGGCAAAGTCAAGGAGATGTTGGACTCTGAAACCCTCTGTAGGAGAGCTGTGAAAATATTGAAGAAGAAGAAGCTACGCAGAATTCCCAATGGGGAGGCAAATGTGAAAAAGTGAGTAAATATTTCCGGTAGCTGAGGGGTTAAACTTTGTCATTATTTTCCAGCTGAAGTTCTGTATCATTTGAACTAACAACTTGGCTTTCTGCTTCCTAAACCGTAGGTAGTCAGGAATCTCTTTACCATTGAACTGCAGCCAGCGCTTTTGTAGAGGGTGCTTCTTCCAAATGCTGCCCAACGGTTGGGAACAGGGGAGGGAGCTGGTTCTCGAGGGCGAGGGTAGAATCACTGAGCTTGGAGATAGCCCGTAACACACGCCACTGTTTTAATAGTGTTGCTTAAAGAGTAAAATAGTGTTTCTTAAAGAAATTCCTCTTTAAGATTTCATGTCGCAGAGGTAAACTGTGGTGCTTTTGGCTAGGAGAGGTGAGAGGCGGTGCACTTGGGAGTGGAGAAATACACCGTGCCGTTGTGGTCTGCGTTATTTGTGTACCCAGCTAGGGGTCTGAGCTCTTTGGGATGGCAGTTATTGCTCCCACCTGTAGTAGGTGCCTGGAACATCATCCAATGTATTGTGCACCCAATGGGGATAGGAAGTCTTGGGATTTATTCTTGGCTTCACTTCTGACTAATGAGTTTGGGAAGTAATTCAAGGCTCTTTTCAGTTGATTTCTGCAGCTGTAAAATGGGGACAAAGGTTGTCAACTTTTTTTTTTTTCCCCCAGTGACTCAAGATCCGTGCTTGGAAGCTTTCGAGGTGCCAGTTACATACTGATTAGTCAGGGCACAAGTAACTAATTGCAATTAACTGTGGGAGAAGCCTGGTGTAGGGCTGGGTGTATGAAACTTTCCCTTTTCTTGGGGCTGCGCTCTGCTTGCGGGGACCTCGCAGCCAGCTGTGTTTTCCACAGCAAGCTGTTTGTCACAGCCCTGCGAGATAGTTGTTTATCTGCTGCGAAGGGGAGCCTTCTGCAGCCAAAACAAACTATTTGCAAGGGTTTATCTCGTAGTGGGAGGGAAAACTTGTGAGATGTTTAGAAGACACTTGTATTGCGTTTGTAGCTGTGGCGTGCTGAGTGTAGAGCCCTGACCTAGCAGGGTCTTGTTTCTGTTTCTCGGTTTGGTTTGAGTTTCCGAGCTCAGCTGCGAGATATTTCACATCCTGTACTGGGGCTTCTGTCAGTGAGCTGTTTAAGTTTGACTTCTAACCTTCAGCGACAGACTTAGCTATGCAATAGTCATGAACCCTAATGCCAGGACCTCCCTTTCTCTCCTTTGCTGGCTCAAGTTCAGAATCGGAGTAAACTGTTGGTTAATATGTAATAAAATGTTTCTTGTTTTTCTGGTAAAGGCATGAGTGCTGCTTTCCACCCTTGCCCCCTCCTTGACTTAGATTAAGAGCTTCCACTGAAGAAGGGGGAGATTGTTCCCACCTTAGTGAAAATTTAATTTTAAGTTTCCCCCCCCTTAGTGAAAAAGGACTTGCCAAATAACAGGAGAGTTTCCTGATATCAGAGCCATGATAATGGTCCTGTGTCCTGAAGTGAACTCTGCACAAGTTTTATTCATGCACCGAGCCTGTCTGTGAATGTCTTGTTTGGTTTCATTAAGGTTAGTTATTAAAGCAGACTAGCCAAGCACTGCTCTGTTTTTCTGGCTCAGCCGCACCTGCTTCAAAACACTGAGGCAGATTTTAGATGTTGTCTTATAACAAGAGTTTACTTTAGTTCAAGTTCCTATTTTTGTCACCTTGTCCTTTTCCCTTTGTCCACTTATTCGTTTGCTTTACCTGCTTCCTCAGAGGTGAATTTTTTTAAGGCAAAATGTCGTATTTTTGTGGTACCCCTGGAAATCTGACCTTATCAAAACCCTTCGGCACTACTGCAACAGGCAGCGAAAGCTGTCTCCGCTCTGAATAAACCTGTTGTGGTGAGATACGTCACCAAACCTGTATGGTTTGACTGGTCAGTATGGATGGGGGGAGCAAACCATTGCTTGGCCAGACTCCATTAAAATTTCACTTTCTGCGACTGCATTTGAGCAGCTTTGCTGAGTGGTTTATACCCGGCAAACTACTCGCATGCAATAGAACAGCAGAAAATCAGGTTGTGGACTGAATCGCACCAATAGGTTCTACTTTCTTTCTCGAAAGCTACTAATAAGTGCAGTAATAAGTAAATATGTAATTCCTGTGTTACAGTGAGGCCTGCTTCCAGTCCCGCTTGCGTCCTTATCTATACAAGGATGTCTGCAGCTCAGTACATGAGAGATGAGTGTGATTAGTTGGCTAATCTTTGTAAACATCCGGACTTGAGTTGGTGCCCTTTGAGATTAAAAATCTCTTCATCTGCCACCAGAACTAGACCACCGCTCGGTGCTCCCTCCCCTTGCCAGTGCCCCCAGCCCTCTGGGCAAGCAGAAGGTTCTTCCAAAGCATTTGCATTCATGGTAAATGAAATGGTCAGGAGTGAGAGTCTTCTGACTCCCTAATGAATGGTTTTCTCTGCTGTAGAATCACTGCATAATGTCTCAATTATTAGTCTGCTCTCTGGGGGTTAATTTCTACATATAGTGCTGCAAACGTGTTGAAAGTGGCAGAGGGTCTGAGCACTTAGGGCGCGTGTTCAAGCTTGGTTTAAAAGTGCTTATCTCTTGGAAGTGACCATTTGCTATTTCAGTCTCAAAATACCTTGTGGTGCAGTTTTAACTGTAAAGACAGGGCCTGTTCCTACTAACACGATCTCCAGCATTTCTTACTATACAGGAAAAAGCTACTTAGGTGACTTGGTTTGTTTGACAGAGATGTAATTGAATTATTATAATGGGCTTGTGCCTCTGCCATTATCGCAGGATGCCTCGGTGCTGCTGCTGCTGTGGTGAAGAAGAAACTGGCATTGATAGTGTGTCATCAGAGAAATTCCCTAGAAAACAGTTCCTAGACTGTTGGCCCTTGGGTAATTACGAGAGCAAGTAATATACAGGGAGTAATGACAGCAAGGGAGGGCATAATAGGGATGAGCCGCGGAGGATCGTACAGGTCTGTGCTGTGCTTGGGGACCCTGGATATGTGGGGCTGGTGTTACAACTCGGGGAGCTCTGACTGTTAATGCCATTTTTGTGTTCCTCCTTCCCAATCTTCGTGTCCTGCATGTGTGGGCTGGTTGCCCCAGCCCTGTCTCTTGGTGCAGTAACAGAGTTCTAGGAGCCTAGAAATCATGGCTGAAATATGTTTGAGACTTATTATACAAAACTGAATGATTCTTCTCTACCCCAAAATACTCCAGTTCTGCCCCTGAAAAATCCCCCTTAAGGGCCTGGTGAGGATGTTGAGGGTTTAAACTCATCAGACACACGTTTCCCTGAATCAGTCTAGGGAATCCTTGTTTCTCTTCAGTCGCTTTAGAGAAGGGTTGGGTGGCTTTGTCAACCAGACAGTACTATGGCTAATTACTGCTTCCAGTTAATACAAAAAATGAGTTTAGTAGGATTGCCAAAAAGATGGAAAAAAAATTTGGAAGACTATTTGTCTCTAGCAGCACAAGTTTTATTAAACTGTGTGCTAATAGCCTCACATTTTAATTAAGTGTTTGGGACTTTCTGTGCGTATCCCAGGTGTCTTGTACTGTACTTACCACACTCGGTGATTACTTAGATTTGAATATATGCTCATTAGAATTCCTCAGAGGTTTAAAATGTGTAGTAGGCTTGTACTTCGACAACTTGCTCCTTGGGTCTGCAAATCAAGAGACTTGCACCTCAAAACACGGACAGTTCTGCTGAAGGAAGGACTTGTTGCAAGCCGCAGAGGCGTGTGCTTTAGACGAAGATGGGCTAAAGCTGACTCATCCGATTTCCTGTCCCTCACTCCCAACTGAAAAGGTCTGCCGTACGTAACCGGGTGGCTCTGTTACTTTCTTTGCGAAGCTGGAAATCTGCTGGGGTTCAGTGGTGCAATGTTGGAAACCGTAATCCCTAGAAGAGCGCAGGTAGCTGCGCTGTGGTGGATATAGGGCTTGTAACGTCAGTCGTCCCTGCTAGGAGTGTGATGTGGAGGAAGGCCTGGAACTAGTCAAGAGAAAAAGTAACGCTGCGATCTTCCCCTCCCGTGGCAGCCCCTTGGGCTCAGACGCACAGTTCTGGAGCAGGGGCCTGCCTGCAAGGGCTGGCCTGCCTGTTGCTGTGGGAGGCAGCAGCTTCTGCAAGGTGGGAGCTGTCGGGGTTCAGATCGCTGTGTTTTGTGGCACAGGGTACGTTCTGATCAGCGTTTAACATCTCAGGGGCTTCTGGGCGCACGTGAAGAAAGAAATGCGGTGACCACTGGATGTTTCTGTATCTTGACATGTTGTGGCCCTAGGGGAGGGAGAGGCAGTGGGAAGGTGGTGGAGATGCTATAATGCTCGCAATGTTATTTTGGGTAATGGCTGGAGAAGAACCGTTTGGATACTAAAACCTGAAAGGTGCAGGTCAGCACTGGATTCATCAACACATAAAGATGTCAGCTCCTCCCCGTGTCAGATGTACATTCATAGAATCATAGAATCACTGAGCTTGGAAAAGACCTCTAAGATCATCGAGTCCAACCGTCGACCCAACCCCCCCCATGCCCACTAAACCATGTCTCCAAGCGCCTCATCTACATGCCTTTTAAATCCCTCCAGGGATGGGGACTCCACCACTGCCCTGGGCAGCCTGTGCCAAGGCCTGGCCACTCTTGCAGGAAAGAATTTTTTCACATCATTTCACATCATTCAGATGCGTAAAGCTTAGTTTGAAGAAGGAAATAGTGAAGGGCTCTGCTCAGTCTGTTATCTGAAATATCACTGATGCGAGCGATGAGGTGCAGCTTCTCATGTGGATGAAAAAGACAAGTTGCATCCTTGCAAGTGGAGGACTATTTTTTTAGGTGAAATAAGCAGGAAAAAGCTGTTCACAAGCTAAACCTTAAATAAGTTAATCTGCTTTGTGGCATATCGGGGATACTAACTTGTAATTAAAATTTGCTTTGGCTATACAGGATTACAAAATCCATCTAAATAAATACATAGTGTAGTTGTTCAGTTGCATAAAGACCAAATGAATGATTCTTGAGTCCTTTGTAGCAATGAGCAAGAACGGTGTTAGAGGATTTACGGTACGTGCCAGAACTGGCATATGGAGCTGTTCTCTGTGCACGTCTCCCAGCCCTTCGCTGTGGCACCAGCTCTGCGGTGGAGATGTGCCAGTTCCTTGTGCCTCGTTCCTCAGGATCACGTGCTGTGGAGAGCTTGAGATGGGCCACGGTGGTGTGCTGAAGGCTAAAGGAGTGGGTGAGAGTAAGCTTCTTCCAGGCTGAAGGCTCTCACTGCAGACCTGCTGCAAACCCTCATTTCTGACATACAATCCGACCTGGTAGGTGGTATGGAAAAGATTCACCCTCGTGTCTCCAGTAAAATCCTAAAAGCTTAGGCCTGTGGAGGAACCTTGTCAACCAAGGGAAGGGAATGAATCTTTTTGCTCATTTTTGTTTAAGCAAGAATGGCTTTGATGAAACTGAGGCTTGAAACAAACTGTAGAAGGAATGCTAAATCTCATGGTGGAGATGTGCTCCTACCAGAATGGTCCAGGGAAGAATGTCGTCTTTCCAGGCTGTCCTTGGCATCTTCCAAAATCGTGTGGCACGTGGTACAAGTTGGTAGCTTTGCTATATACATGGTATTCGGTTCCGAGCAGCAGCACCACCACCCTGTTACTTGCCAAAGCAAGGTACCTGCTAGGGATAAGTCTTAATCTGTCAGGATGAGCGTAATGGGTCTGCAGAACCACGTACAAACCTTTGAGTCAGAAGATCTTCTCTTTTCTTTTCTCTTCTGTTCTTCCTCCGAGATAGTTATACTTTGAAACAGGCCCCAAACTCTGACAGTCTTGTCGCACACTGAGGGCTTTCTAGTCTGGAAAACTAGGAACAGAATTCCATGATGGAGACTATTCTGGCCACATAATCGTGGTGTTGGGTAGGGTGGGTACGGAAGCGATTACCACATGGCAGAGAGCACAGCCTAGCTCCCTCGCTGGGATTCTCCCTTTCCCTCTGCGTTGGGGAGAGGTCTGATCTCAAAAGCAACTGTTGTGATTTAAATTTTGTGTTAAATTTTAGAGGTAGCAAGGAAAGGAGGCAAAGTTGCAGCAGCTCAGAAGGTATCCTGAAAATCTGAGCAGATTCACTAGGCTAGTATGGGAAAGGCAGGAAGCCACCTTGCCTTGGTTAGGGGAAAGGCAGCAAACTGTAGGCATGCACGTCTCTTTCCCAGTGCTGTCAATTGAAACACTATCGTGCAGGCAAATTGCAAAGAAAGCAGTGGGCTGGGGTGACTTTTTTGTTGTTAACTTTGAAAAATGTAAATCTGTGCACCTTCTGATGAGGTGAGCACCTATGTTCGCTTACTCGGTGAAGTTTGAAAACCAAAATGGAATCGGAGGTGACTGTGGTCTGGCTGTCTCTGTTCCTCAGTCATTCTAGAATGCAAGAGTAGCTAAAAATAGAAGTAATCTTTCCTCTGTGAAATGGGCTGCTTGGCCTCTGCCCCAGAGGTGGGTGCACTTCACTGGCATTTTAGATTGGTTCACGAAGTCCTCCTGGGGAAAAAAAAAATCATTACAGGAATATGAAATATTTATTAGTCCGTTGAAGGTGGCAGGAATTAGTATTTGTGCTTTCAAGCCATATTACAGGGAATAAGCTGTTAGGATCAGGATTTCAGATATGTTCCTAATATTGGAAGCTTGCTTTACCTTCACAGCAAAGTAGTCTTATTTAAATAAGAATGCGTGTTCACTCCCTCTCTTGCCGGCTTGGTCTGAGCACTCAGCCCGTCTACCTTCATTATGCAGAAACTTCTTAGACCTACACTAATGCTGGCTGCAGTTTCTATGCTAATTTAATCCACTTCAGCCTTTTGGTCATTACTATAATTAGAGTGGCTGCATCACTTTGCAAATCTGTCTGCCATTTGAACTAAACACTCTTCTGAGCTTTGCCTTGTTATCCTAGGTTTCTGTTTAGCTATCGTAATTTTTTTTAAAGCCGTATATGATAAAGGAAGAGTGCCTGGCCTAAAGTTTGGCAGTGAAGTAATACTACTGGTCAGGGATCCTTAAAAGATCTTTGAAAGCCTGCTTGCATTCGTGCATCTTATGAGCCTTTCGAAGGAGCAGTTACTGGTTTGTTAATCAGATGTGATGCATCAACATGCCTTTGTACTGGCCACAGCCTGTTATTAGAGGCTGGCTAATTGTGCAGGCAAGGGGTGAGTGGCTTTCTGAGCTCGGTGTCATGTGTTTGGGCAGAGGCTCTTGCTTCTGAAGCTGTGCTCTGAGTTCCTTCAAGAGTCCTGACTGTTGAAATGTAACCATGCTTCTTAAAGCAATTTACCAAATGGCAAGAGAAAGAAGTTGGAAAGAAGAGTTTATGTATAGTTTAGCACAAGCCCAGAATCGAGGAACAGAAGAACAAAGGTGCGGAGCAGTATCTGCACTTCCAGACACTGACAGAACCACCCTGACCTGACTGTCCTGATCCTCCTGTTTCTCTTCACAGCTGGCATCCAGTGGGATTTTGCAGGCTGAGTTTAATGCAAAAGATACTAAAATGTGGTTTGGAGCACAGTACAAAATCCCAAGAGACAAAGATCAAAACAGCTGATATGAGATGATATACAAGGGTCCATTTCCATAGCCAAGGGAAGATGTCTCCTCACTCAGTTTTACATTATTTATTCTCCACAAACAGAGGATTCAGTTCAGATCTCTGAACTGTTCAGTTAAGTTAGGACTAAAGTTTGGAAGAAATGAAGTTACTAGCTGGAACTCCTGTTTTCGACTCATTCTTGAGACTAATGTTGCAATTCTTACATTGGTCGCTTCATTTCTGAATTCTCCTGGAAGTTATAGCTTGAATAAAGGGCATTATGAAACTGCCTCAATAGTTAGCTACTGCGTGTGAGGAATTTGATGCGTCTTCAGGATGATTTCTGTACTAACTTTACTGTAAAGACGCTTAAACTGATCACACTAATGGACTGGCCGGCTCAGGGGTCTTTGGCCTGCAACCCCGACACTGAACACCTTGTTGTATGTTGTATTTGGTGGTGCTCAGGGGTGGGCAGCCTGTAGCTGTTAAACTGTGCCTGGCTTCCAGGCAGCTCTCGGTGTGGTTCGTGTGGCGGGGAGTGGGGTTGTGTTGCGGTGGGAGGTCTCCAGACAGCTCTTGTCGGGAGCGAGGAGGTGAGCCGGAGAGGTGCCGAGGCAGAGTTTGGGGTTGCTGGGACCCAGCCAAGGCCAGCTCTGCAAGGGGCTGATGAGACTGCTGGGGGGCTGTTGTCATCTCCCACCTGTGAACTTCTCTGGAGTTCTTCTGTCCCTCAGCTCTGACATCCGTCACGCTCGTCTCCTGGCCACGGGAAGCTTTTGGTGCAGAGCTTCTCGGGTTGGGAACGTCGGTGACTCGCTGCCCCTTTGGCAACGCTGGCTGTGGTCCCTTTTCTGGCTGCAGACTCTGCATCGTGCAAGGTGCAGTGCTGCTGGTATTGCACTTGTCTCTTTTTGCTAGTGAGGCACCTCTCCTAGTTTTTCTGTAGTTTCTGCGTTCTGTAGAAAATCGTGTTCTGCTGAACAGCCCCTCTTCGGATGAATTTCATGTGGTATAATAAAAAATCAGTTTAGTTTCATTTGTTCATGTCTTTAGTAGATTAGCCAGTTTCTGATTATGTTTAAATGACTTCTATCCATTCACATAAACAACTATCAGAAGGAATTGCTTGTTAGGTATAGAAACCTTCTTATTTCTTTTTTTTTTTGGCAAGTAACTAATATTCAAGTTGCTTCCCAACTAAATAACAGAATTTGTGCTGAAATGGGCTATATAGCCTGTTAACCACTCTGCCACATTTGGCACCAGGCACTGCCTGCCTGTGACAACAGGAGCGCACCTAACTGCACGATGCTGCATCACACTGACATCTGTGGGGGTTGTTCCTGGTCACGATGCTGATTAAAAACATACCCTGAAGTATGAAGACTGGAAGCCCAAGCAAGTTTATTTCTGCTCTTGTAACTACAGATGACACTTACGTATTAAAAAAGCACGAAGTTCAAACGTAAGAGGTTTGTCTTGGAAGTGACTGTCCTAGATATTATGGTGATCACAAATGTAGTGCATCTTTAGGGGTTTAACTGAAGAGACCGATAGTGGGCTAAGCTCCCAACAGTCCAGCGTTGTTTGAACAGCTTTAATTGGAGGGAAGCTGATAAAGCCACATCTTTAACACGCGGAGCAAATCAGGGTAGGCTTTGACTTGCCTGAGCAGTTGGCAGGGCAGTGTTTCAGTTCCAATTATACCTTTCCTTTAGTCAGCACTAGCTTTAACTGGTGAGGCACTTGCCCAGGGCGGTAGGGAAGGCTGTGAGCGGAGAAGGGGACCGCAGGGACACTGTAAACCCCTCTTGTATGGCTGGCAGGAGGAGGCTTGGCTTGCTGCGCCAGGCCCTCGCAAGTCCGGGTGCCAGCACTGCTTGTGGAGGCAGCGGGTTTGCAGAGCGTGTCCTCAGGTTGCTTTCTCTTTCCACCCAGCCTGGTGTCTGAGGGTCCACAGGATCTCTCCAGGAGGTGTTTGCTGTGGGTAGGCTCAGCATGATGCACTTCTGATCAAGCTTGCCATTGTCTTGTTCCTGCTCACTTTGAATGGGGCTGTTCGGCTGTCAACGTCCTACTGTTGACCAGTCAAATAGCTAAAGGGCGGCACTGCACAGATTTTATGGGTAAAACCAGAATACCGCTTACATTGGAGTGCAGAATAAAACTTTCTATTAGCAGAAGTAACACAGCCTGTGTTGAAGGGCACCAAAGCATTGGCACGGGGCATTCCTATGACCGATTTCATGTCTGGCACAAAGGTAGGTTGCTCCTTGAGAATAGTCTCCTGCTGTTATTTACCAATGGGCTAAAATTCCTGCCCAGAGAGAACTGACTGGCTGTGTAGTGTTAACTGAAAGGGTACTTGTTTACAGTCCTAGTCAGAGACCTAGTCAGAAAGTATTTTCATGGTCTAACCTTGGACTAACGAATTCAAGAACACACAAGACCTTCTGTCAAACAGCATGCATAGGTGTAGTCTTAGGTGAAGCAGCTGGGCCTAATACGGTTTGAAGTGTCTTTAAAATCCATGTGATTTAGAAAACATGAGTTTCATTCCATACTAAGGAAATAGGCTTTTTAAACATAACTCTTTTTCTTTTCTCTTCCTGCAGGGAAATTCAGCTCCTGCGACGATTACGGCACAAAAATGTTATCCAGTTGGTAGATGTATTATACAATGAAGAGAAGCAGAAAATATATCCTTTTTTCACACAGTTGTTAATAAGGTTTGAATTCCCATTGTTCTCTGCTATAGTGCTGAATCATTATAGTTCTGCTTTTGTTAAGGCCCTTTTGAATGTTTCTTAAGCTTAAAATTGCTTTCACTGGTGTTAAACATACTGCATGTCTGGAATACTTTCCACACAAGTACACTTTCTTAAGTTTCCCGGCTTCCCAGTTAGGAAATGAAATATTGTCCCCAGGTTACAGATGCAGGGCTGGGGTAGGGGAGAACTGACCCTCAAATACTGTGTTTTATTGTGTGACCTTCAGCAACTCAGGGATGAAAAAAGCTGCGGATCTGTCATTTCTAACTTCTTGTCCTAGCTGTGGTATGTTAGTGCTTCTCTTTCCCTGAAGATGCACTTTTTATTGCCTGTGCTATGTGAAATCAATTTTTGTAATGCTTTTTCCTTTAAGTCCTTGGCAGTGGTTTAGGTATTTTTTTTTTCTTTCCCTCAAAAGAAGAAAAAAAAACTACTCGTTCGCTGGCATCCGGACACCTGCAACTCTCCCCTTCCCTTTGAGGGTCTGTACTGCTGCAGTGCTGCCTTTTCTGTGGGCAGTTGGTATGTTTTGCTGCTGGTTATCCTTAAGAAGAGAAGATGAACTCCCGAGCCTGCCCAAGCCTCCTCTGTTTTGTTGTTTGTGTGAAAGTCCCTTGTGATAGTGCTCTAAGTGACCCAAAACTTGTAACAGTCATGAGAGATTAACAGCACGTTGCTCTTGTGAGATCTACAGCTCAGCTTTTTGGGACTGAACTGTTCAGCTCTTGAATCAAGCCTGTGGCTTGTGATCTCAGGGCATCTTTCAGACTTCAACATGTTATTGCACAGTGCACTGTCCCCCCCAAGTACGCAGAGAAGCTAGCCGGTGTAATTACATGCTTTAACTTGCAGGTGAAGTGCAAGTGAGTAGCTGGATGGTTTCTTAACGAGTCTGCCACTGAGTGCACTTTGACTTGAACCAGTTTGTAAGCTTATTGAGCTGATCTGTTGTAGTACGTGTTATAAATGGTTGCTTTTATTTTTGACAGTGTTTTCCAAATACTGTCTTCCACTTACAGTACTTCATAAAATGGGTAATCTAATTGTGTGCTTTAATTAGATCAAATACTCTTCCACCAAATCATTAGTATAAAAAAAAGCACAACAACTTTTTCTTGTGTTTTGTAGCCTTAACAGACCGAAGGGAGTGTAATTCAATTACTGTCTATAGAAAGATACCGTTTAATTAATGAGAAGCTGGGATGCTGAAGGAGAAGCATGGGGAAAAAGAGCCCGAGAGAGACCTCAAGTGTTGGTAACAGGTGATGACAACCGAAAATGGTCATTCAGAAATGTGACCTCTCTAAGCCAGGAGGGATGTTCCTTGCTTTACTTCCTGAACAGTAGTGTCTGAAAAAGAACAATTTGGTTTTTAATACTTTTCTCTTGCAAGTATGGATTAACTTCACTATTTTTATCTTTCTCGGCTTCTACACTCGTAGAAAGTTTGTTTCTATTCCACTTATTCTGTGCATGTGAGTGGCAATACCTGGAGAAATGTGGTGTTGTCACTGGGGCTGGGAGTGGGAATTCACCCATGATCGTGTTCTTGCTTAACCTCTCTCCAGCTTCTCATTGGCACCGCCGGTGCCTGTGCAGCGTGTCCGAGGATGTGGCAGCACAAACGCTTGTGCAGCCGCATGGTAAACAGGTTTGGGAACAGATCCAGCTGAAAAGTAACTTTCTCTTTCAGGCTGGCTTCTCTGTAGGCCACTTCCCTTACTCGTTTCACTGTGTAGTCGTGCAAAGGCCTGTATTAGTGCCTTGCAGGAAGCAATGCCAGGTGGAAGTTCAGTGGGATGTAGGGGAGGGATGTCAGCTTCCCCCTTACTAATAAAAAAAGTCCTAATTTCCACAATGGCCATTGTGGCATTTGAAATTGGGCCTCTGGAAGAAGGAAGGATTCTATTCTCACCTGAGTTTTCTGTTGCTGATAGAAGTGAAATCCAGGCTTCAGCCATGTTTATACGTGGGGAGATAGTGTTTTAACAACTTACCTGCCTAGTCAAAGCCTTCAATGATTTTCTTTGGTAAAGGGAAAGCTGTGATGACTGGATTAAAAATATCAACTACATTTAGAATTTAATGGGCTGCTTTGATAACCTGCTGTGGCTGGGAATGCAGAGCTGGTGATGAATGGAGAACTAATCCAGGCAGAAAATAAACCCAGTTCAATAAGCAGCATCCCAGCTGGCACCCTCTCTCAGCTTCTGTTACCAGTATGTGCAGTTGTGCGTGGGAGCAGAACCCTATTGATTAGAAGAATTGAGAGCCTCAGTCTTCTTGGGGTGCCTGTAATAGATCTGCTCCAGCCTGAAAGCCTGTACTTTAATCTGGCTGATCAACCAGAGATGGATCAATTACAAAAGAAGGGGTAAAAAACAGTCTGGCAGCAAATGAAACCAAAATCAGGCTGTCCTTTGTAGATGAGAACGAGGCCTGGGTTTTGCTTCCCGGGAGCTGGTCTATATAATCTACTGTTAGTATTGCTCTCTTGCAGGTGGGAGAGTTGATGTCTTCCACGTCACTGTGATATAAGTAGTTCACAGATTTCTTCCAGATTCAGAAACGGTAGGAATGAATTTTGGGAGCTCTTTCTGCTATTCTTGCTTCTACTGATTTACTAGGTGGCATTGTGCCCATCATAAAATCTCATAGTGCTGTAGTGTCCCTCCAAAGAGCAGCTCATATGGGGAACGTAGCACAAATTTAATGAGTTTGGACACTGTTTTGAGCTCCTCGATAGAACGTGCTACAAAAGGACAAGGCAATCTTTAGCACAGATCCCACTTAAAGCGCGGGTCATCTCTTTAGCCTCTCCTGCCTCAAGAGTTAAGATGGCATCCTGGGACATAAGCAACTTATTTTAGGTGTAGGTTAAGAAGGCATCTGCCAGGAATAATTAAGAGTGACCAAAGAAATGCTTTGTGTTAATGGAGAACGTGGGCTGCCTGACAGCCATGCTTTTCTCCGCTCTTTATCTTGAAGGTGCACTCCCTTGGCAAAGCCACCAGATGTCTCAGGGTCTGTTCTTGCAAGCCCCTCTCAGCACACAGTCTGCCTTTGAAAGCCCAGGGAGAGGAGGAAAACAGAGGCAATTATTGCTTTAGGCAGTTGTGTAGTTTCCATTATTTGGCCCCAACGTTAAAGCTTAAGGAGATGAAAACTAGAATATGCTGCAAGGGAACAAGTGCTAAAAAGTGCCACCAGTTCTTGGCATTCTGTTGTAACTTTTTTTATCCATGCAGTTTCAAAAAAGCTTCCCAGCTCTCTTGGAATCCTTTCTCCTGCTACTGAAATACTACCGTGGGGATGGGGGTAAGCAGCAGCTGTTAAACAGTGCATACAGCTGTATCGTTTTGAAACAGGAAATGAAGAATAACAAACTTTGGGGAAGGTGATGGGAACTCGCTGTAACGTCAAGCGCAGAATAACCAGGGTATTGGGAGAATATGCTGCAGCCTATGGCTCTTCTGCCAGGGGTTCCCTAACTTCTTGTTGCCGCTTCAGAGTATTATCCTATTTCTGTCATGCTTGTGAGATCTCCAACTTAATTTCTGTGGAGTTCACATCCTGTTTCAGGTCTGATCACGGATTTCCAGCTGGTTGTTAAGCAGAAGAATTTTCTCGTGGGTTCCCTGCCTCCCCCATTAGACAGTTGGAGGAAGGGAGCTACCTCAGGAGCTGCGTCGCAGCCCAGGCTCTACCTCTCCAGTGTGTGGTCACAGGTAACAGGACTGCCTCTGCAGCAGCTCTCCAGTTGCGCTGGAACGGGGCTGCAGTCCTCACACGGCATTTGCCCGAGAAGTGTTTACCCTTGAAGCTTCCTTAACTCTGCCTTCACGTATATGGTGATGGAGTACTGTGTGTGTGGGATGCAGGAAATGCTGGACAGTGTCCCAGAAAAGAGGTTTCCAGTTTTTCAGGCTCACGGGTAAGTACAGTTTTGTTCCTTAGACTGCATTAGCCTTTCACCACTGAGCTCTCTTGAATTCAAGAGCACGTTCTACTCTGTTGCTTAGACTGCTGGCTGCACTTTAAAGAAAAACTGGCTTTGTGTAATAACTGCATCTTTTACATCCGTGGGAAAAATGAAAAACTAATGAAGTGGTGGCAGAGATAGCCCTTAGATTCAGGGGGTGAAAAACCATCTTTCTATTGAATTTTCTGTTACTTTTGTTTTCCTTCATGAGATGCATGACAAACCCTTCCTGGCCCCTTTCCTACAGCTCTGCTGTTCATCAAAAATGTTGCAGTGGAGGAATCCATGAGGACTTGCCCTGCCTAAATGGAGGCAAGCCATACAGTTCAGTGTCAGAAAAGAGATTAAAGGTCTTTGGATGGATTAAGGATTGGCAATATCCAGCATGATCTGTTAGCTTGTTTAGTCAGTAGACAGCATAATCTGAAGCCCCTTTCACTCTGCAAATAAAGGAACCTTAGAATTCTGGAAATAGATGCAAGAAGATGGTCATGTATGTCAAATCAGTGCAGACCAGCAGATCTGTGATAACGACATATTTTTATGGTCATATTTTCATTTTGTTTAAAAAAGGTGTCTGAAATTACAAATAGCCTAAGGGAAATACAGGCACATTAAGTCAAGTATTTCTGGATATTATGAGATAAGACATGCATGCACAGTTGTTGCCAGGCTGTCAATGCACAATGCTTCCTACGTTACAGTAATGGCCTGCCCATAGTCTCTGACCATATCCATGTTACCCTTGCTCAGCCAGTAAGCTGTACCAGCAAAACACTCCTTTCTGCTGGCTAAAAGAAACTTTTTTTCCCCCACCTCCTGTTAGAGAAAGCCATGCCACTGAAAGAGCATCTTTTGCCAGCTTAACTTAACCTAGACTAAAGCAGATGTCAGAATTAACTATTGGGTCTGTGCCAGCATGATGCTCAGCACTTACAAAATATGCAGACTTGTGAAGAGGGCTGTGGTGTGGAGGAGCCCAGAGTCTGAAGTGGTTAGCACACGGGTGCGGAGCTCTAGCAGGTAACTTCTGACTTTGTCAGAAGATTAGTACCATTTTGTATACACCACAGTTCAATCTTAAGTTCCTAAACATCAAACGTAAATGTATTTCCGACTTGTTTCCCATAACAGCACTCTTTGCTTTATGTATTATTAGTAGTTCACATGGTCTTAGTCTATGGAAGTGCTTGACTTTTTTCCTCTTAACTCTTTCTGCAGGTACTTTTGTCAGCTTATAGACGGCTTAGAATACTTGCACAGCCAAGGGATTGTCCACAAGGATATAAAACCGGGGAACCTCCTGCTAACAACCAATGGGACACTAAAAATATCTGATTTAGGCGTAGCAGAGGTATGTGAGAACTGCGGCAAAGTCAGGAATGTGGGAAGCGTGACATTTTAGATTTAGGTCACCTTTGTGGTGTCAATTGATTTATTGTGCATTTAGGCTTTTGTTCTGTTAAACTTCAAGAGTGCTCTAAAGTGACTCTGAATATTTATTGTAATTGGCGAAACGCTTTTGTTAACAGCACAAAACTTCCATCTGGGAAGCACATAGAGGAAGACATCAGTCTTAGACAAACCCAAAAGTGTGGTGAAATGGCGATAAGCTACATGACCTTATCCTTCTTATTATATGAAGGCTGTCTTAGCTAGGTAGGAGTGGTGAAAGAATTGTCACTGACGGCTTGCAGTTATTGTAGTGGCATGTGTTTGATATGTAAGTAGATTTTCAGTTGTGTTGTCTTCCCCTTTTTTCCCCCAGGTGAAATTTTTCTAAGTTACAATTTGTCTGCCTTGAAAGTTTGAAATTAATAGTCTTTTCTGCTGCAGGCATTGCATCCGTTTGCAGAGGATGACACGTGCAGAACGAGCCAAGGGTCGCCAGCATTCCAGCCACCAGAAATTGCCAATGGCCTTGACACCTTTTCAGGCTTTAAAGTAGACATCTGGTCTGCAGGGGTCACACTGTAAGTGCCTGTGCAGCATCCAGGAATTGCAGTAAAAAATTACAAGCCCCCAAATAGTTCAGTCTTGTGCATCTGCTGTCATTGCTGCTCTTCTGTATGTTGTTGGGGGGAGCAGGGAGGGTATATGTGCATTGGTCCCTCCTTTGGATAGGTGTATGTTCCCCAAAGTGCTTGTAATTCTGAAGAAAGTTATCTTTACTCTCAGTGGGTAACTCTGCCAGTCATTTCTCAGCATCCGAGATGCACAGCTACTGTAATAATAGAAACCACAAGTATCTCTAGTATTTATTTTTAAGTTTCTTCCATCCCAGCCTGTCAGGGAGATGTCTTGGTGGTTTTGACTCATGTGAATGAAGAGGCTGTGATAAAGGAAGGCTAAGTTTAAAGAGGCATTCCAAATACTGTCAAATATTCATCTTTTAGTTTCCTCTTGGCTTCTTTTGGTTTATATAGTCATATAAGAACTGAACACCTGTTCTGTGTGCTTTTTCTCATACAGCTTCTCCTTCTGCCTTTACAGATACAACATTACAACGGGTCTATACCCCTTTGAAGGGGATAATATCTATAAATTATTTGAAAACATCGGGAAAGGTGACTACACAATTCCAGAGGATTGTGGTCCTCCGCTCTCAGACTTATTGAGAGGTGAGTCTCCCAACTGACTCTAAAAGAACGGGCAAAACCTATAGGTGCAACAAATGCTCAGCTTGCATAATGCCAGGGGAGACCTTCATTCTAAGCATCCTGTAAAGGTATAGGATCGTGTTAGAAAGGGAGGCTATGCTTACGAACCTTATAGGACTTTGAAAGATCTTTAACACTGGTATTTTCCTGAGATACCCTAAAACCTGCACGGGTTGCAGTCACTACTCTATCAAGAGTTGGTTCTTGCATTGTTTCTTGTGCTCTGAGAAGCTTTTAAACCTAAATACAAAGCTCACAAGATGTTAAATTGAAAATGGCACCATACCATTGATGCGGGTTTTGCAAGTGAGAACACTCAGTTAACTAATTCCTTGCCCAAGCTTTCTATGATGTGAAATACTGAGTACTCAGGTTTTGCTGTCCTTCCTCATCAGCCTCTGCTCTGAATTTATTTGCTTTAATCCCAGTTGTCTCCTTCTTCCCCCAAAATGTAGAGTTGCAAGGATATTGGAGCAAAGTGACTGGTGCCCACTTTCACAACAGGGCAGAAATAGGAGTAGCACTTCTGGGTAGAAGGAGAAGGTTGTGGGTTTTGTTTGGTTTTGTTTTGGTTTTTTTTTTTTTCCTCTCACTTACTGCAATAGTTTGAACAGTCTCTACTTTTGAAAGCTGAATAGTCAGGGCAGCAGTTATGCTGTACATAACAGCCAATTCGGCGCTGCCTGTTTGGCAGTAGCGAGGATGTGATTCCGGCACGTGGGAGATCCTGACCAGAGTTCCTGCTGCCTCATTGAAAGGGAAGCAGCCAGGTGCCGTAGTGCTCCCCAGCCCTCAGCACGGGCTTGCTCTCTCTTCTTTGTCTTCAGCTGTTTGTGAAAGATCAGACCTCAAATACGAAATGACGCTGTCTTGTTTCAAGCTTATTTTTCTGGTTCTTGTGCTACACGGGGTTAGGAGGTTAGTGTGGGTGAAGAGCTGTGGGGCACTGTGAGCAAACTGAGTCAGCTTCCCTTCCTCCTGTCAGGAGCGTCATCGGGTCTGCTTGTAATACGGGTGTTATCGCCAAACGGGGGGTTGTGTACTGCGCTGTGTCCTCTACGTGGTCACGGTGCTGTTGCAGTTTGTGGCTAGCGAAAAGGTCAACAACTTCAAAGCATTTTACGGCTGCGCTTCGTGCTGCAAACAGCAGCAGTTGTGCATTTGCAGGAAAGGCTGCGCTGCCCGTGGGCTCCCGGCTCCTGCATGGATGGCTGCGAGGAGCTGCAGCTCCAACCTGGACTCGCGTTCTTGCCCCGTAGGCTCACCTCTGCCACGGGCCGTGGCCCGGTGCGGTGCTGGGGACGCGGGCATCCTCGCTCGGTGCCGGCTGCGTGCCGGGCGGTGGCGGCAGGTGGTGCTGTGTGTCCGAGCTCTGCCTGCCGCTGCCTCCGGCGGGGCTCCCCGCAGCCCCCCGCCGCCAAGGAGGTGGCAGACCCCCTGCAATCCCACTTATAGGAGACTATTTTAGCTTATCTGGCCCCATACTGATTATGAAATAAGCTATTTCCATGTCTTTCAAAAAGCATTAACTAGCTTTAACAGCTTTCAGAAAGCATTACATAAGGCATTGCTTCAAATTGCATTCAGCGCAGCCGGTGTCTTGGCCGTTCTGCTGGGACTAACGTGGCTCCTGCTTACGGCCCAGCACTTCAGACTGATGTGCGTTTCATGTCGTATCCGCGTGCCCCAGGGAACGATGTCCTGATCTACGTGCGGTGTTTGATTTGTGAATGCTGACTCAAAACACAGCCTTTTTTATGAGCTTGGGAATTGCCCAAATGGAGTAAATCTAGTGGTCCATCTAGACGGGCAGCCAGTCTTCTAAAGCATCCAGCAGAAATCATTTGAGGTTTGTGATAAGCCTCTCAGCTGCACTTAGTGTTGTCCCCCAGGGAAAATGAGCGTGGCAGTTGTTTCTCTTTTCTTGTCCTAAGGATATTGATAGCTTCAAATCTTATGCTTCATTAGCAGAATAACTCCCTTCTGAGTTCTCTTTCCATCCTCTGTATGAGATCTGGAGTCAGAATCTCCTACTCTTCCTCCTGCCTCATTTTAATCGGAGGAGCCTCGCACCTCACGCCCTTTGCCCATCTCTGCCAGCCTGTCTGAGTTGCCTCCTTCGTCCTAGCTGCTGTCTGTCTTCATCCCTTCTGTGTTTGGACACCACAGAGATGCAAGTTGAGTGCAGGTGATAGAAATACGAGTAGCACTTTCTGGGTAGAAGGAGAGGGTTGTGGGTTTTGTTTGGTAGGCAGAGGAGCTTGCCTGGGAGGAGACATCTAGGTCTCTCTATCAACTTGACCCTTTCTTCAAGGGTGGTGGGAAGTCCTAAGGATTCCTTTCACTGTCCTCCCTCCATCCCACCTGAGAACACTCTCCCACCCCTCATCTTGTCCTATGCATCTGTTACACAGTAAAAGCTGGCAAAAACTCCTGATATTCTCCGTGTTTGGTTTGACACACTTTACTTTTTCTACCAGTTAGAGTACCCAGTGGGCCTGAGGTGACTGAATCACGGAGTGGGATTGCCCCAGCTCCCTCCGCGCTGTGGAGGCCTGAGCGTCTCCACAGCCCAGCAGATAGAAGGCATCTGCTGGAGGCGAGGGCCGATGCTACATAGCTATCGTGACAAAACCTGAATGCTTTATTTAGTTCATGCTTTTCCTCCAGAACATCTGCATTTCCTGGTAGGTGCCTGCTACTTCTGCAGCAAGTGGAAACTGAATCGAAAGCCTGCAGATCAGATATTGTCAATGGCTGGCTGTTGCTTTTATATGAGCAGCACAGACACCCACAGCTCAGCTCTATCTCACTAGAGACTTTGTTTCGCCTTTGCATTGCTTTTAAAAGACTCTTAAAGCACTCTGCAATGCTGCAAGCATTTGTTCTGGTTTTATTGTAAGGAAGAATTCAGTATGCTGCAAAGTGCTTGTTTCCTCTCGGGCTATAAGTGCTGTGTTGACCATAGTACCGGTCTGGCTGTGAAGCAAACACTAGAATACACTTTTTGAGTTTTTTTCCTGTTCTTCTGTTGACTACTTTTTTAGTGTGTCTTTTGGCGTTGTTTTTTTTTGGGGGGGGGGGGGGGGGTGGGGGGTGACTTTTCTCCCCCCCCTTGAGCTTGTTCTTATTTCTTTGTTCCTCTTTCCAGATGAAGCAGAATTTAGAGGACTTAAAGCTTCTGTAGTATTTGACTTGTAAAGAGACTTGCATGACAGTGTATTTCAACAGATTAGTTGGGATGCTGCTCCTCTTTTTGTCTCCCTAATCAGGGATGAAGCTTTATTTATACCCTTCGCTGATGGAAAAGAGAAGGGCTAGTGCTGTTCTGCCTTCTGTGTGTACAGTCAGTAAAGATGTATCAGAGTGGAAGCATTTATAAATAGCCTTAAGGTTCTTCTGTCACCATCTGCACATGACTTATCAACTTGTATGCAGTTTGCTTCTGGACAAGAAAAATGCACAAGGTCAGCTTTTCTTCCTCCTTTTCTAATATACTTTTACTGAAAGAGAAAGCTCTGAGACTGCAGTCTCTGCATTAAGCATCTGAATTGGTTTCCAGGCTCTGCTACAGACTTTGTGACAGGGACAAATTGGTTGGTTTCTCAGTGTTTTGTTTTCTCACTTCTGTGTAACTGCCATGATGTTTCATTACAGGGATAGTGAGAGCACGTGCATTCTGTTGACAGTGGGGTGCTTTAATTTGGTAGTAGCAGGGAGTCCCCAGAGCCCACAGGAAGGCTGGTGTCTATAACCCATCCAGTGGCAAGTCTTCTGCGTGTGTTTGATCAAAGACTCAAGGTTTGCCTGCAGAGGGAGTTTTTGGTCAGAATGCCTGGCTGTGCTTGTGGAGGATGGAGAGGGAAAAAGTCCTGTCTCACTTTACAAATTGGACTTATACTGGTTTTATATTGGTTGTTTTAAATGTTGACTCTGAAGTGAAATCTGGGTTGAGTTCATTAACTCTTAGATTTCCCCCCCCACTGCTTCTCAAACGACATACCTAAGATTGTGCTGTCTGCTAAAAACTAGATATTCTACCACGGTATAATGCTATGCTCGTTCAGGATTATTGAAATGTGTGGGCTGGAGTCTGTAAGGAGCTCAAGACAGGTTTGTGATCTCCAGTTTCCGGATTGCCACTTGACATAATTTGAAAGGGGTTTGAGACTGCCGGCGTGCCACAGCATATGGGCACGATATCCCGTGTATGGGCACAGCGAATCCTTCTGAAATACCACGGGAGCAGAGGTTTGCGAGTTGGGCGTCCTCCTGAAGAGTCGCCCTGTTGCAGCGTGTCTCATCTCTACTCGCAGATAAACTGCATGGAAATCTTTACCGTAAATGGTAGAGAGTATGTGTGGTTACTGTGGGCAGACACTCTTGGATGACTTGGCTGGTGAATAGTACATGATGTTTTGTCTTGGTGAAGTCTCCTTTCAGCACAGGACTTCAGCCACAATGCTGTCGTGAGTCAGTCAGAGCTGAATGCGTGAATGTACATTTTTGGTGATTGGACTTTCCATTTTCTTTCAAACGTTGCCCAAAATACGGTCCCCTCTCATTAAAGTAAACATTCTGTTTGCTCAATTATCTTCTTTATGCCTTTTTAATTGCTTGAGAACAATACAGCTCTCTGCACCACAGCTCTTTGTAACCGGTGCTGTTAGGCCTCTTTTAATAATTTACCTTAGAACTTTATCCTCTGCTTGTACCGGTTTCATCTGGTAAATGCCTTAAATTTCTTTGTTAGGCCTGTTATTCCTTAAACAGTGTTTGAATTGCTGCTTGTTTATTTTTTTCCTTTGGTCAAAGTGAGCTGCTTGTGAAGGTGCTCCAACCCCTCTTCTGCAGCACCCTAGTGAAATTAATCCCAAAGTGAAAGCGCGAGAGCCTTGAGACAGTCCCACTGTACTTCAGATTTCTATGAAGAGTTTCCAGTTGTATCTGCTTGGATGTGCTGAAGTTTATCCTGAACTTGATGATAACAAGCTGGATTCCAGAAACACCTTGAAATGTGGTCTTTAAAGAAATAAATTGAGGGGGGGAGAGGTAGTGTCCTGACTTACCTGTTTCTGATTACATTAATCAGATAACCTAGCCAGTACTTGCTTTGGTGTCCCCTAGACTTCATGTAAGATCTCTTTGCAGTATACTATTTCTTTAAAAAAAAAAAAGCAAACACATTTGAGCAGCTTAGCTGTGAAGCTACTGTCTAATAATCTTATTAATAGGTCATTTAATTAGGTGTAGGATTTTTTTTCTGAACTACCTTCCCATCTTGTTTTCCAATTATTACTACTTTTCTTGTAAGGTGAGGAGAAGTTATGTCTGAACGTGAGAGAACTCCTTTACTGCAAGGGTGGCTGAGCACTGGAACAGGTTGCATAGGGGGGTTGTAGAGTTTCCATCCTTAGAGACATTCAAAACCCAACTGGACACAGTCCTGGGCAAGCTGACCCTGCTTTGAGCGAGAGGGTTGCACTGGATGATCTCCAGAGGTCCCTACCGACCTCAGCTGTTCTGTGATTCCGAGAAGGCTGCAGGGACTGTTAGACACATGCTGGAGCACAGAAGAAAGGAGGAAAGCACATTGCAAGGACCCTTGTTGTGGAGAAAGTCCCTGACAGAGGCTGTGTTCGGTGTTAAACTGATAATTATTTTTTTTATCTGTAAGGGAGTTTATTTCGTAGTACTCACTGAAGAAAGGAGGGCTTTCTCTAGCATCGTTTCATTATCTATGGCTAAGGTGAGGAAACAACTTGGAATTAGCCCTGCGAAAGCACCTAAATGTTGTATTACAAGCGTTGCAGCACTTTGCAGGACAGCAAGATTCAGGATCAAATCCCTTCTTTGCTGAAGATGGTTCAACCGTATCTTCCCTTCTCTCACCCTTACTGTAAGAGCACCTCAAAATACACTTGCAGTGGTGTTCCTCAGTGGCAGACCTAGCAGGTGAGCTGTTCAGCTTCTGGCACTGTCGCTGGCATCAATCACCTCCTGCCACATACAGTTTTCATCTGTAGCTGCAGCCTGGACTGCTGGTTGCTTGTTTACAGGGCTTTAATCTATTCAGGGGAGAATATACCCAAGGTAAGGAACTACTCTCAAAGTTTAGAGCTCTTGAGCAGGGAGCTATTGCTTTAGCTCCAGTCGAGATCAGCCATGCAACTCTAGTATAGCCATATGGTGGGTTTTATGGTCTCGGCAAGGCAGGTATAAATTTCCGGTATGCTCTGTCTAAAGAGCTCGGAAGAGTTGGGCTCTGAAGACTCAAGTGTCTTGAATTCATGAGGCCGGATGCTTGTGATGCACTTGACCTTCTCTAGCCTGGAGAGGTCTTCCCATGTTTCTTTAACCTACTTCATAGTGATGTAATGTGGATCAGTAGTGACTCCATCTGCCTTAAAGCTATTGGTGCTGTCATCGGCACTGATAAACCTTTACAAATTGCCATGGCAAACTCTATTTTGGTTTCTGAGGGGAAAATAACTTCAGTCCTTCCGCGTTGTACCTTTTCTTTGCCCTGTTAGTAATGTGATACAAACTGAACTGACAAGGAAGATATTCTGGATCAGCTTTTGTTGTCACATGTGCTGTTGGTGATTTATCTCTTCCATTACCTTTGTTCAACAGTACTGCAGAAATTCATCTGCAAACCTCTTGCAACTTCTTATTTGAACTACGATGTCTTTTTCCAGCCCTCCCTTCCTAAGTGTCCATCCAAACGCATTTCCCATCCTTGTGTTTTCACTGTGTCCTTGTACTGGCTCTCCCCAGCACTCTGCGCTGTTTGCTCCTTGTCCTGACTTTTTCAACTCCTGTTTGACAGTCTGTTCTGCTTCTTAGCCTTTCTTTTCTTCTGGTTGCTGGAGACAGGGTCCTCCTGTTCTCTCACCTCTTTCCAAAACCTTATTCTTCATGCTACCTGTGCAAGACTCAACAGTGCCAGTGCTTCAGGAGCAACAAGGGGGTATCATCCAGTAAAAGCAAAACTCCTTGTAATGTACAACAGTGCGACTTTGTTAACATTCATTAGATGAATATATTCTTGGAACCTTCATTGGAGAATATCTTGGATGCTGCTGGATGAGACTTGTTAGGTCCCATCGGCTAGTTTCTGAAGAACATGGCAAAATTTGCTACTTCCCTTCTGTTGAGTTGCGAAACTTTTTAAAGACAGTAGAGCAGAGTGGGCATCTCATGAGTCTGTTTAAGGAATCCACCTCCCTCTGTCCTAGAGAGAATATAGATAAGCTGCTTTTCCTCTCCCCCCCACCTCTTCTCACCCCCACCCCAGTTGTCCTAGCAGGTGATGCCAGACATCAAACTCCTGGCTAGGGCAAAAGGATGGACAGTAGGAGATTTTTTTTTTGTTGGTTCTCCCCAGCTGTACTTCCAGAATAGAATTTCACTAGACTAGAGTTTCTGGAATGCTGAGCAACTGGATATATGCTATGCCTAAGGCTTTAGCTCTTCCATGGAGAAAGTTCGTAGCATTATCTGTGAAATGCAAAGTCTTGATGTTCTTTGCCTGGAGACATGCTTGGATATATGATCCAGGGCTGTACAAGCCTCTGTCCCTGCAGTGTGAAGGAGGGAAGGATCCTATCCACTTTGCAGGTGGGGAAACTGAGGAACAGACTCGATCAGGTAGTCAGCAATGAAGTCGTGATTTTGTGCTGAGCTTCCTGTGACCGATGCAGCAGCTTCTTCCTGGAGGTAAAGGCTCCCTAAGCTGCCAGGAGGACTGGACACAGCAGCCGCTGTTGGGGGCGGGAGGTGGGAGGGAGGGGTAGAGCTTTATGCTTCCTGTCTTCAACTTGGCTGAGAGCATCTGTGATCACACCTGGACTTTTTTTCCTTCTTTTCAGGGATGCTTGAATACGACCCAGCCAAGAGATTTTCAATACAGCAGATAAGGCAGCACAAGTGAGTGTTCAGCTTCTTCCTATTAGTCATTCTCTTTCTGCTTCTTATGCTAATGTACCTGTGCTATTGCTCTCAACTCATTTTTCCTTTTGACAGCAGACACATGGAAGTCACTAGATATCCTTCCTCCAGCTCTGCTGGAGCTCTGGCAACCTCTACTTGGCTTTTTTCCCTCCTATTAGAGCATCCGGTTAAAGCATTTGAATTGCTAACCGGTAAATAATGAATATGTTGAAAATATGTTTCTAGTGTGACTGGTTCTTGATAATTACGGGTTCTGAATAATTTTTTTCAGAGGTCAGCTAGTACTAATGGAGCAGAAGAGCAGGGGTTCCTTAAAGCTGGGTTATCGAACTAGGACTGTTTAGTAATATGTGTTAGTTTTGGTTTTCTGGACAGTCTGGTGACAGAAATATCCCTTGGTATTTGCTCCATATGGAATCAGTGTGTGGAGAAGCGTTCCAGGACAATAGGAAAATTTTTTTTCTTTCTCTTTAATGTCGTACTCCTCCCTCCTCCATATCCTCTCCCTTTATCCTTGCCATTGTCTGAGGGGGGAAAGGCCCCGTTATCTCTGAGGGTTTTTTTTTAAAGGATCTGTTTGAACATGCTGCCTCTGAGCAGAGATTTCCTGGGCGGATAAAAGTACAAGAACAAAAAGCATCATAAGGATGCTTCATCGCGGAGGCTGCATTAGCTTATCTCCTATTTGAATAGGAAGTGCTTCTGAGGACATGCAGAGCTGCCTGCTGGACCGCAGCTGCTCGGCAGAGGTCCTGCCTACAAGCTTGCCCAGAAAGCTTTTGGGAACCTTGTAAAAACAAGGCTCTGATCCTGGAAGGTGATGGGCCTCCTTTGTGCTGCCTGCAGGCAGGAAGAGCACTATTTTCTTGTTGTGTCTCTGAAAAAAACCAGCAGCGGTAGCCGTGTGCTGTCAGATGATGATCCCTGGTAGATGTTATGGCATGGGAGGCATCTGCAGGAGCCACAGAACAAAACCTGACAGGCTTGAACCGCGCTGGTGTTCTGCAGAGGAGCAACTGCGACCTACCCCTGACGAAGATCAAAGAGGCTGGGGAGGCAGGTCTTATGTAGCTGCCTGGTCAATTAATTAAGCAGGCTGACTCTTTTAATAGTAGCCAAGCACTGTGCATTGGTTGTTTCACTGGGTCTGGGAGATGATAGGAGCAGGCGTTTGCTTTTCAAGACTGCCTTTCCCCATGCACATGCCTCCCAATAATAGTGGGCTATAAAAGAGACTGCTTGGGGCTGGCCTCTTAAATGCCACGTGGCATTTAAAGCACCATATAGAGCTGGTCTTTGAAACAATAGCTCCTGCTGTTACTGACTCTCCTCCCATCTACCACTGAGGACTAGAGGGCTTCAAGCTAGGCAGCAAAGCACTGTATGCTTTTGTATTTCGTAATGAAGTAGTTCTCCTGTTCATTACAGCTGGTCGTAGGGTGGTGATCAGCTTGCCACGCAGTCAAACCGATGCTTTGTCAGTAAGCACTGTAAAGAAGCATTGCAGGAATTAAGTCTGTGGGGTACATTAGTAGGTGTTGAGAAAAGCACTGCAAGCGCTTTCTTTCCTATCGATGTTGTGGGTCAAAGGCTGCGGTGAACTGCCCCTAAGCTCAGGACAGCGGGGTTGGTTCTCATGTGTCACTATCTGCTGGGTATTTGAGCTAGTTATCCAGCTCTATATTCTTGATTTTATACTTCTCCCATGTGGCAGTGAGTTTTTGCGTCAGCTTTGCCCAGCTGGAAGCAAAAAGGTTTCTCTAGAGACCCTGCCTGTAGCTAGAAAGCAGGAAAAACTAGAGCATGGTTCCAGCACGGAGGGCAGTGGCAAATCTCCCATGCTCTGTGGGCACAGCCTGCCCTCAAATTGGGCACAGCTGCTGGTGGTGAGGCTTTTCATCTCATAGCACGGAGAGGGGCTGGAGAAAGGCTCTACCTGCAAACACAGGAGCATTTCCAAGGCTTAGTCTCTTATTAGTTTTCTGTGAGCTTAGCCAGTGCTTCTTAACAGGCTTTTCTCCCCTATTAGTAATTGCCTCCTTCCTCCTGCTGTGGCATCCTAATAATTACATCAGGCACAGCAGAGCTTGCAGCCTTGGGCTTTGGATGTCCATCTCCTTTTTGTGGAGTAGCATTGTGCTAAAGAATCCAATGTTTCGTTCTCTTGGCTTTTCTTTCAACAGAAGAGAAGCTTAGCCCTTATGCTTAACCTGACCCTGATTTTTTTTTTTTTTTTTTTAATATTGAACAAAGCAATCGGAAGGACAGCAGGTAGCCATTCAGTTATTGTCAGAGGGTTTTTGGAAAGCATTTTAGTAAGAAAAGACTTGATTTCTAGAATTCTTAGATTTCTAGTGTGAGTGGGTGTAATAGTCATTAATGATTTTGGGTTTCTTTACACTCCTCCCACAAAAGCATGTGTTAAGGCACAGGAACTAGACTATAGAAACATCAAGCGATTTACCCGGGCTGCCCTGCTGAGATGGATACTGGCTCAAACCAGAATTACCCAGTGCCTTTCCGTGCTGCTGGAAGTCTTCTTTTATGTCTTTGAGCTGATGTTACTGGTGACTTGCTCATACGGACAGTCGAGATAATCAAAGGGCACTGAAAACCAACAGGAATAGCCCCTGTGTCCTGGGCAGTGTTTTTTGCATTGGAGCCAAACGCTGCTAGACCAGGCTCGTGTCAGCACGATGGGAAGGGGCCACGTTCCCCTATCGTGCGGGGAAGGGTGATCCCAAGGGAAGTGTCACGGAGCAGGTATCCTGCGGCCGTGGAGCTGGGCGCTCAGGATCCATCCGGAGCTGGATAAACAGCTCACATGTCACCTTCCATAAAGTGATGTTTCTTGCTGTTGTAGTGGGATGAAGGATAAAAGGCTTAATCAGTGGGTCAGGGGAGACACTGAGGAAGTATTGAGTATTGCTCCGTGAAGCAACAGAGCTGTAGGAGGCAGAGGAGGCAGCCGGGCACGTGTTTATTGCCCAGCAATGGTAATTCTGCCATTCCTGCCTTTATCTTTCTCAGCTACTCCAAATGCTTTCCCCCGTGTAGTGGCAGCCCTGTCTGAAGAATGGTGTAGGAAGAGTCTGCTTAGTTTTATACCTGCCAGCTGCCTTCCTCTTCTCCTCACTTCTGTAACTAAACTCTTGCATCAAACTTATGTTTCTGCACTTTGTTTTAATTCAGCAGAACAAAGCTAAATTCTCTTCTTTGCTTTCAGAGGCTTTTCAAACCTCATCCATCTGTGCAGTGCAGACCTACGAGTTGTAAATTGAAATGAATTAAAACTCTCTCAGCCTGTCATGTAAGAGTTTATGAACTGCCAGAAGCTGACCCCTGAATAACAATGAAGGAGCCTTGAAACCTGCTCTTCCCAGAAGGATCTGGATAGAATGATGTCCAGTGGAAAACTGACACTTTTAGTTCACCTGTGTGAATATTTTGTACTCCTGGGGTGGGAGCACGGGGCAGTGAAGAAAAGCTGCCAAGAGCCAGGGAGTTAGCAACCTGCTCCCCTGTAGATTATTCACCATCTCCTCTCTACCCCGTGCTTTTGCTGAAGGGCTTAATGCTCGTATACTGCATTTTGTAACTAATTCACTGACCCTGCTGCAGCACTTAAAGTGATGAAGTGGATGCAGAATTCTACCTCTGTCCCTTGTTTCCAAGGCAACCATCTTGCCTTCCTTCTCCAGAAGTGTCACACTTAATTTGTTCA
This sequence comes from Pelecanoides urinatrix, assembly GCA_013400755.1. NCBI lineage: Eukaryota > Metazoa > Chordata > Aves > Procellariiformes > Procellariidae > Pelecanoides > Pelecanoides urinatrix. The sequence continues at coordinate 30,396 of VZTQ01013920.1, forward strand.
GTCATAGATACGATTGCAAGAGTTTATAGCAAGAAAGGGAAGGCACTTCCACCTTTTATTAGTGGAGGTGCAAATTAACCTGCTGGGCTAGTGTCTCCTCCTGACCTCCTAGAGGCTGCCGTGCCACCTTCCCGAGCGCTTTTGCTCACCCGAGACGTTTGGAGGGGAGCTGTTGGATGCTCTGCCATGCTCTTCAAACCCCGGGTACTGGAGCCCTTGGAAATCTGAGTGTGTTTGCCACCGTAGATTCCTTTGCAGGTGCCGAGCGTGCTCCTTGACTTCTGTGCCTGCATTTGAGGGAGTGAGAGGGGGTTCCTGTAACCTCTGCTGCAGCGTGTGTACTCATCGGCTTTTCCCATGCCTTGTCCGTGGTGTCATGCAGTAATCTCCCCTCGGCGGGACGCACGAAAAAAAGCACTCCTCCTCTCCTTTCTTGCTGAGGCACCTGGGTCTGCCTGCCTTCCCTGTGGCAGGCACACGGAAGGAATCTTTGGTTCTTCTACCCACGTTCTGCAAATCAGTTTCATAATGCAACTGTGTATGGCGTGTTAGAGGAATGTGAGTCTCCATCTGCGCATAGAACACCTCTCCTCGTAGGAGTCTGAACGTCACCTTTGGCCCTAGCATCACCCAGGGGAAAACTGCTTCTCTTTCTTGCTCATTTCTATTTTTTTAAGAACTTGGACATCTCTTGATATTACCAGGAGTTGGAGCAGTGATTGCAGGGACGCCGCTATATATTTATTGCTAGCATGTGCTGCCTTTCCCCGGGGCATACTGTTGTGTGCCTTCCACGTTTGCGAGAGGACTGAATTAAACTGGAATGCTGTTAGTTGCTTCTTGTGGTGACGGTGACCTTCCGTGTAAGCTTGAAGACCTTACATGGTATCATGGGAGGTGGAGAATCATTCATAACTGATCCTTGCTGGCAGGGTGGTGATCTGCAGCTTGGCATCTGGTTTCAGAGAAAATTGTCCATATACAAAACAAGCAAACTGAAATATTTGTGACCTAGAATGGGAAGTGAATTAGCTGTAAGTATTTGGAAGCTGCAGCTGTGCTTACTGATTCTTATTTTAACCTTGCTTGTACCAGAACAAAAAAGCAGAGTTATGACTTCTGATGTGAAATTCGATCTTGGAAGCTGCAAACCAGACAGGTTCATTAAGCGTTGGTCAACCCAGATTCCGTTTTTCATTCAGTCCTTGACCCTTGCTGTCTTATCTCCCTGTAGATTATAGCAACCCATCTGGACGCCACTTCTTAACTGGCAGGATCACAATTAATACTTGTGCTGCTGCTGTCTGGAGTTTCTGTGCTTTGCAGGCCTTCTCAACAAGCTTGCAAAGTAGTAAGAGATGATCTCTTACTACTGCTCCCTTCACTCTGTTTCAAAGGGCTGGGAGTGGCTAAGAAATGTTTCACAGATCAGGGAGGAATCTGCCTCTTCCAAGGGATGTTCTGGACAAGGGGCGCTTTTGAGATCTGCAAGTTTTTCTTTTCCCTTAGTGTTAAAGTGTCGGTCTGCGAGCACCAGGTAAATGGTAAATGGTTTGTGCCAGTAGGGTTGGCTCGGGAAACATTAGTGAAACTGGGAGTAAATGGTGAAATAGGGCACTCTGTCAGTAGTACTCTAATCCAGCCTGTGTTTCGGGGTCAGCGGTGAAGGCAGGGTGAGGAGGGACTTTATCTCATCTGCGTTGCTGACCGATGGGAGAGTTGCACTGTGGGAGAGTAGCTGCTTTCTGGCTTAGTCAGTGGCCAGTAGCTTCCTGAGCCAGATTAGGGCATTTGATGGAGCCAGTGGTCCTCAGCTGAAGAGCAAATCTTCACTAATAACATTTAGCACCAGTGCAGAAAGCAGGATCTCTGTCCCTGCTGGAAAATTGCTTGCCAGGAAATACTCTGCCACTCCGTACAGAATTGCTTGAGGCACCTTCCAAGAGGTCTTTGATTTTCTTAGAACTTCAATGAATTTCTCTCCTCACTCTATATCCTCATTATCATATATGCATATGCAAGTATTTGAAATCACCTCCCAGAGGATGGAATCATTATGACTAGAGTACAGTGATTCAGGTTTCTGCTGTTAATAAAAACCTATTTTTACTCTCCTGGTAAGTAGGACAGAAGGAAAGAAAGAGGCAGAGCTGAAATACAGCGAAATAAAAACACTAGTTGCTATAGACTTCTAGGCTTTCTCCCTTTAAAATACTCCTTTTCATAACAGTCGTTCTGATCTCATCTGTCCTGTATACTCCATTCTCCTTAGGTCCCTGGCATCTAGTTTGGGTCCTCCTAGCTCCGGTGCCCCTGGCAAAAATAGCTGGTGGCTGTGTTGGCTCTTCTGTTCCTGTGCTAGATGATCCTGCCAGGCTGGATCAGCCTAGGCTGAATTTGCTATCTTGGCAGTCACTTCCTTGATGAAAGCAGTCTCCCAAGGAAAGGAAATCAAATGATCCAATTAGGAGTGCTGTGTGCCATGCACATCACCGAGGAAGCCAGCCACAGGGTTTGCTAAAACTGTTGGCCAAAATCTAGTTATGCTGGACGTGCTCACGTCCTGCTAGCCCAGTAGCTGGGATGACGTTTTGCTTAACTCTTGTAATGCCACTTCATGCACCAGAGGTCATACGTGACAAATCAGATCTGCGTTCAGGTCACTTTCCTAAAATATGCTGCTTTCACCACAGCTTCCAGTATAGTCATGGTATGGCCGTGGAAGAAATGCCAGTAGATCCACACCAGTGTGTAACTGGAATGTGCCAACCTCATCGCTGTTTGGGATGTTGTGCATCCGTTCGGACTGTAAGCATGGAAGGATGGAATATGATTCCTTGCATGACGTTGACATGTTCTGTGTTTAACCAAAATACATTTCCTTTTAAAACTTTCGGCTGTCGGGACTGCTTCACTCTTTCTTACTGCGAATGGCAAGCTGCTGCCTTCCCCAGAGCAGTAGGCTGACTTTAAAACTCAATCACTACAGAGAAAACGGTTTGAGGATGCTAGTTGTGAAGCGGGGCTTCTGGATAAGGTTTGAATCCCAGCTGATTTGATCTAGTAGCTACATTTTCATTTGTTTATCTCCTAAGTCCTAGGTTTTGCTGGATAGTTTTGTTAGATTGCCCCTTTTTTTTTTAGGCCTACTGTCAAAGCAATGTAAAACTAGAACAAAACTATAATTACCATTCTTTTGTGCAGGAGGTGCATCCAACCCTTACTTCCTAAAATGAATTTGGAACTGGAGTGATAAAAAACAGATGGCTCGGGTTTGTAAGAGCTCTTTGGTGACTGGCTTCAGGCCCTCCTCAGCGGTTATTAGCCAGGAGTTACTGGATGCCTGTGCGAACGACGGAGGGGGAAGCACTCGTGTCACATCAGGCTTGTCTAGGGCAGCAGTCGTCAGGCAAAGAAGTGAATATGCCGTGAGGGGATAATTTTAGATCTTGCTCTGCTTTTGAGGTGTGTTTTCAGAGAGACCTTAAGTTCCTTCCTAAAGCAGCACCCTTTTGTGGCCTAAGGTAAACTTTGAGAGGGGAAAAAGGCTTAGACTTTCTAGGCTACCTCCTGCTGTGAAAGACTGAATGTCCCTTTGTGCAGGTAAGTGGCATCTGCATAATATTTAGCAAGGTGAGCACAAAAGTGCAGTTGATCTGGTGAGGCTTTTCTTTGCTTTGTTACTGTGCAAAGACCAGGAAGAAGAGGTTCCAGTGGCCTAACTGACATCCAGCCCACAGCGTAGCAATAGGGCGGTTGATATCAGTGCCAGTTCAAAAGTTTATCAGGAAAGCAGCTGCAGTTCAGGAGATGAATGTGGGAGGTTTTGATGCTTTCTGACCCTTCCTTTGTGTAGAATGACCTTCCAGGGCAAGGCATAAGTAACAGCCCGATGAAGTGCTCTGTAGGACAGCCTCCCTGCTAGCAGGGACAGCCCGCTGCTGGGCACACCACCTTCGAAGGCAGCAGAACACCATTTATCAGGGAGGGAGCGGCTGGATGGCCAGCGCCTGACCTTTTCACTTGCTAGCCATAGGCAGCTGATTCTCCCTGCTGTGGGACACGTGGCAGGGAGAGCAAGGAACAGCAGGAGTTGTGTGGGCTGGGAAGTTCCTCCTAGGTCTGGAGGAACTTCTGTTCACACCTGCATTCAAGAGAGGATTGGTAGGAGTGCGGAGGTTCCAGCAATACTTCTAGAAAACTTTCGGTGCCCACATGCAGTGCTGATGGATGTCCCAGAGACAGTCTGGTGTTGGAACCCTGCTATGAAAGTACGATAAAAACGAAAGAGGCCACCCATATGGCTTCTGAGATGCTGATGTGATGTAAGCCTGTTGGATTCTTGATCTGATTAAGAACAGCTTTCAGAGCTGATATCCCTTACTGGGCAGATGGTAGTGCTATGGCTACTGGTTTTAATGGTAACAGATGTCCCTTGAGACAGAGGTGGGATAAGAAGATAAAATATAAGCATTTTTGCTGTGGTCTTGTTGAAAACTGCCTGTTAAAGGAGCTTGTGAGTAAATAACACTCTCCTTAGATTGACATTCTGCAACCTTTCTTTTGTCTTGTTCCGCTGGATTAGCCTCAACTCCAGGATAGAAGTTTCTCCTTTCCTGCTTGCTTTGGCAATACAACTCAGGAGCTCCAGCAGCTCTAATAATGTGTTTTGACTTATAGGTGGGTAGTTTGGGCTTGAGTTGGTGATGGAGGAAATGTTCCTGCACTCTGTTTCCAAGCAGACCTGTTAGTTTCTCCTTAGCTGACAAAGCACCCAGTGGATGGAGCACCTTGTGGAGTGGCTTACAGAGTGTTGGTGTCCCTGCAGCGTTGTCAGCACGACAGACTTGCCTTTCTTGACACTCACCTCTCTTGGTTATTACACATTTAAAAAACCTGCAGTGGCATAAAACTGGCTAGGAAGTTTTCCATAAGCAAACTGCACATACTTTTGAATATTGGGGTGGAACGGGACCATCTCGTAGCGTCAAGGATGTCTCCATGCCTTCTGAAAAGCGAAGCTGTACTGATGAAACTCTCCTCTTGGACTCTTTGCAGTTGGTTTCGTAAGAAACATGCTCAGGCAGAGGCTCTGGTGCCCATACCTCCCAGCCCAGAAACAAAGGACAGGTGGAGAAGTATGACGGCGGTGCCTTATCTGGAAGATCTGCATGGCTACAATGAGGAAGAAGATGATGACTTGTATGACATTGAAGATGATATCATCTACACTCAGGACTTCACAGTACCAGGTAGGAGAGAATGACGCTGGAATGGGTAGGGCAGAAGTGGCTTTTTGGTTTTTGTCTGTTTAAAGCTTTTTAGGAAAGGCCTTGAGGTCTGAATAATCCTTTCAGTGGAGGAGACTATTGATTATTAAGTGGTGTGAGTGACGCATAGTGAGTGAGCCGTGATGCTCCGGATGCCTTGGTCCTTTATTTGATCATCCAGGATGCCCCTTCCTGTGTGTTACCCATACACCAATTTCCTGCCTTCATCCAGTAATAGCTTGCTCCTGCTGGACTCTGTTGTTTAGCACATTTAATTCTTTTGGCTGGTTTTGCTGGACTAAGTTATTTTGGAGCAGAGCCCTAAAATGACTCAGTGTTCAGAGTAGATGGCACATCTGGGGAAGAAGGGTGCTTGTAGCCTTACACCGAGACCTTTTTTCTGCTCCAGTCTTGGTAACTGTCTGGTTACAGAATTGCTTCTTTCTTTATTAGGGATTTCCTGTTGTTGTAAGGTAAAACAACCAGTAAGTACAGGGGTGTGTGTGGTTTTAACCAGGCTGTTCTTACAAAGTGGTGGTAATCAAGTAGCTTTCCTTCTTTGGCCTCTCTCTACCTGTAAGCCATGTAGCTTGTGAGCAGAAGGCTGAAGGGCATGTCTGCGATAAGACTAAAGACAAAGCTGCTCAGCTTTACAGTCACTGCAGCAGCGGTGCTGTATCAAGGCAGCAGTTTCCTTGTCTTGCTGCCTGTGTTCTCACTGCCTACATCAACAGAACATGAGTTTCTAGATTAATTGCTCCAGCCTAGTTTAATTGTTTTGCAAGGAAGGTTTCAAGTACTGTTTGTAGGGATGTTGATTTACTTTACCGCAGTGTGATTAGAGGTACCTGCGACTGATCTTTCCTTGTGAGAAAGAAAGCCCTAGTTTCTGTAGTTCAAGACTAACCAAACTGCTTTAATAAACCCAAGTTTTTTCTTAATGACGGCCTGGTGGGCTTTTGTGGACCTGAGTAAAAGCAAGGTCTGGTTTTACCAAATCTTGCACCTGAAGACCTTGTTTTTCTCTTGGTTTCCTGGTTAGGTGGCAGTTGCTTTTCTGAAGCACTATCATGGAAGAATAGTGTCAGGCCTTGAATTGTAATAAGCCTCAAATTGTACCCAATGCTCAAAACTTCTTTGGGCAACAACTTGAAACAAGATTGGCTTCCCAGGCAGCGCCTTCCAAGGGGAGAAGGGGAGAGGCTGCTTTGAGCCCAACTCGCTAAGCCAGCGCTTCGCTCCACGCTGTCTGACATCCCTGGGTGACAGTCCCCAACAGGGTGTCTGTTCAGATGTTCAGCCAAACGGATATGTAGGTGGGTCTGAGGTGGAGCCTGCCAAGATGAAGGGAGCCTCATCAAAGTGAAATAGATTTATTTCCAAGTGCTGATTCACTGGTGACAGTCGAGTAATTTATAACCGTTTCTAATAGAACGAATGTCCCAGTGCCAGCTGGGTGACCTGCAGAGCTCTGTCCTTTGCTCTCTTCTTATATCCTGCAGACTTTTGTGCTAGAATCCGACCAGGGCCGAGCCTTTCCTCACAGCTTAGTGGAGGCTTTTTCAAAGGAGGGATCCTCTTAAAAATGCGATAGGCTCACTGAACTTGATTGCTAGGGCCTTTCTAAGTACAGAAGCAGGAGAAAAGAGGACTTGCCAGATGCCTTCCCTGTTGTCAGAGGTCAGCCATTTTCCTCTGCAAGAGTTCTTGCTGGGAACAGCCCATGCGTAAGTGCCCGAGACATAATTCTGCAGAAATGTTGGGGCTGGAAGCCCCGTCACAGACAATTGGGGCTGAGCACAATGATGAGGCTGCTGTGCTTGAAAATCCATAAGCAGCATCACTTGCATCCCTTTCTAATTTTACATTTTCCTTTCTGAACTGGCTTCAAGAGGAAGATATGGTTGGTCTGTGTGTGCCCAGAACCTCCCTTGGAGAGCCAGCCTTCCAAGCTGATAACCTCTGTGAGAGCAGATCTGTTGCTCTTAGTACTTGACTATCTCGCAGCCAACCCCAGAGCCCACAGGACAGTCTGTAACTGTTTTTTTGGCGTCAGTCTAGAGAATAAGCGTGTGCATGTCTCTAACGGTGCTCTGTTGCTTCCCTGTGCATTCCCAGCTGCAGAGGAGGAAGCTGAGGCAGGGCTTAGAGGACAGAGCGGAGCACTGAGCAGTCATGACGAGCTGTTTGGAGAGGAAGCCGTGCTCCCACCGGCCATGGGCGCAGAAGAGGAGCGTGAAGCTTAGCCTAGGCCCCAAAGCTACCGCCCTGTTGGGCTTTCCATGGCCTGAGCTAATTGCAGTGGCTGGAGAGTGCAGGATCATCTCCTTGCTTCCCCCAAGCTTCATCAGGATCCTACCTATCTCCAGGACAGTTGTATTACATCCAAAGCAGATAACTTTGTTCTGCAAGGGAATCATTCTTTGTATTTTTAAGCAAAGGGTAGCTGTAGGGGTTCAGCATGCTGCAGAGGAAGGCAGTTTGTGACCTCTTTCAAAGTGGGTTGCTTGGCTTGTGAAATCCAGCCCATTCCTGCAGACCTGCCCCATGAACGATTTTGTACAGAAGATGTATTCCTGTCTGTTCTCACTCAAGTTAAAATGTTTTGTTTCTTTTTAACGCAGGTGATTAGCCTGTGTTGCTGTCTGGTTTATGCACTTCAGTGTGATTAAAAAGTGGAAGCTTAGGCAGAATTCCAACATCAGAGTGGTTGTGTGTCCAGCAGGCGCAGGACAGAGCTGTCTGTCCTGGTTGCTGTTGAGGGTCTCTGGCCTGCAGCACTGCAGCTGGGCGTTGCATGTTATCCTCTGCGTTTGGAAAAACAGCGTGCTCTGCCCTTCCTCTGAAGAACAACAGCAGAGTGTGCGAGATCCTCTTCTCGGTCGGGTGAGGGTTGGCGCTGAGCCCTTCCGCACTGAGTGGGTGAAGCGTTGTGCCCACGTCTGCACGTTTTCCGGCTGTTGGACTGTCGGTATCCGCTCCCAGGCCTCCCCCGGCCGTGGGTGGCTGCGGCCGCATCCCACGGGCAGCGTTATTGCCCTGTGCAGGCCTGGGAGCCTGGCATGAGCCTGGCCTGGGCCTAGCCTGGCCTGTGCTGGTGCAGGTGCTCCTCCAGCAGCCGTGTCTATCTGCCAGCTGAGGTGGACGTACCCCCACACACAGGCAGGTGACTCTGATAGTGGCAGATCATCTCCGGAATGGTAATATCAGCTATTATACCCTCCTAATGCAAACAGCAGCATTTAAACCCAAATAAGAGCTGTCATTTCAGAAGATGACAGGCAAATTACTGGAAGATTTTTTTAAGTTCTCATGTGTAATTTGTGCTGTTTCAGAGGGATTTGAGACGTAAAGGCTAATTGTGGCCCCATAGACCAGCACTTCCCATGTTACAGTTAGCCAGGGTGGGTGGGCTGGACATGGTTTTGGTTTAACGTAACTGGTGGATAAAATAACCTTTCAGTTATTCTAAGAGTTGTTGCTTAATTGCTTAGGTAGATAGTAAAATAAAGCGTTGTTTCCAGCCAGCCTGAATGTCCTCTTCCCAGCACTCGGGTGTTTGTAGTGTTGGTGACTGAGTGCATCCATGAAGGGTGGATTCTTTGGGGCTATCAGACACAGCAGTCCAGGTAAGGGCTAGAGCTCAGGAAGTCCCCAGGGAACCATCCGGAGCAGGAGGAGGATTTCTCTATACTGGATTTTCTCGTTGCCGCTCCTGAGCAGCCGTCGCTGTCAGGCAGGGCCCTGGCTTAGGTACCTTGTTGAGTCTGAACACATGTGGCTCTTTGGGAACATATTTGAGCATGGAACAAATTCTTCTCCCTTAGACAAACCTCTGGTTTGGCTTGCCCTAGAAAGGACAGAAAGGATAGTGCAGTGTGCCCCCAAACCCAGCAGGAACAGATTTGATTTGGGCTTAAGCACTGAACAGCTGAGAACTGGTCCACTGTGATGGATCATTCTCTCTACTTTACCCTACAACTCCTGATCAGTCTGTGATGGAGGTCAAGCTGTTCACAGGACTTGTAGAGATCCCTTAAAATAAGATCCCTTCACAACAAAAAAAAGGGTAAGGGGGGCTGGTGAGATGGGATATGAAGGTGCAGTTTACAGGTTCAATATTTGTGATGGACAGAAATCCCCTCACCAGAAGTGCAACACTACAAGCTGATGGGAGGAATGGGGGTGAGGAGGGAGCCTGGCGTGGGTGCAGTATGCTCCGGTGGGCTTGCGTGGCATTTGCAAAGGCAGGGGGGCAGCTTGCATAGAGAATAAATGTTAATCTTTTTTTACCTGAGTCTTCCTGCAGGATCCTTTTGAACTTGCTCAGCTGCATGCAAGTGTTACATTTCTAACAGAGATGCCATATTAAAATAAAAATTTAAAAAAACTTGTGACTGATCAATTCAGTTGTGGCTCTGCTGGGCAGCGAGAGCAGGAGCACAAGTGACTCACAGGTGGGAGTGGGTGTTCAGTTTGGGAGGGGAAGAGAGGGAACCTCATTAAATCTTGCGTTCTTCAGAGGAAGAAGGGGCTTTGAGAATGTGCTTTTATTTTTAAAGGGTTATTTAAAGATTTATGCAGCTCTGTAGAGAGCTTTAAATGTTACGTGCCCCTGGTTCAATCGGTGTTAAACATCTCTTCCGAGGGAAGTGCTGAGGAGAGAATAACTGTGGCATTGAGCACGTGACAAAGCATCCTCTCCAGAAGTGGCTGCCTTCTTACTTGGAGAGAGGCAGCATATGCGATAAATGGATGTACGCATCTTGCTTGTTGCTTTTGTGCTGCGTTTCAGATTTAGAAGGCTGTGCTCTGCTTTTTTCTCCCCTACCGTTAACCCCTTCCTCCGCTGCAGCCCGGTCCTCCTGCAGAGGCAAATGGCTGCATAGCTTGATTCTGGGTTTTTTGGTTTGCTTCCTTAGCATTCCAGTCTGAGGCTGGAAAATAAAGTCAGGACCTGGAGTCTTTAAGTAAAGCCTGGTGCTTGAAAAGATGCGTTTCTAGCTGCAAATCATGTATGCGTGTTTGTGTCTGACAAACACAGCAATTCAAAAGCTCTTCATGGTTTTATTTTGAAACCTTTTTTGTGCCTGAATGAGCTGGATGGAGCCATTAGGAAATGTGAGAGGTGGCAAGGATGAACGTGCATGTTTGCAATGCCTCTCTCAGCCCTCCTTTTATTTATTTTATTTTTAGCACTGTTCAGCTGGTAATGGTAAGGTAGGATATAGCTGTTCGAACAGACACAGCACTGGGTCACTGGCTTCCGTGTGGGCAGACAGTTGCCAAGACTTCATCCCATGTTGAATTTTTATTTTCATTAATTTGAACGTCAGCAGCTGTCATTGGTGAAGGAGATAAAATTAGCTTGCAATTCACCCTCCCTCCTTGGTATCCATAATAGACTCCTGGGACTGTGCTTTTCAAGCAGGGTGGGAGGGGAGGAGGGAAGAGTCACACAAAAGACAAGTGAGCTGTTTGGATAGATTCTTTTTCCCTCCCCAGTCAGAAATGTTAATGGACTTGGCCTGAGTTCAGCTGAGGGAGGGGAGGGATAAGTGTTCAGCTTTGCTCTGAGTGGGGTTATTTGAGGCTCTGCAGAAGTGCAGTTGGGACGTAGGGAGAAGAGGAAAAACCCTGAACTCCGGGTGGGGGGGGTCTGGTGGGCTGCGCTGCTCTGGGGCTGCAGCCTGACCCGCGGCGAGCTGCTCTGCTCCGAGTCACTGGGGAGAGCCCCATCCCTGGAGCGTGTCCCCCTCTTCTGGAGGGGCTCTTAGAAACAGCTGAGGTGTCCAAACTCTAACAAGTCACCCCCTTTAAGGGGTTGGAAGCTGGTCGGATCACTTCAAGGCCAAGTGCCGGGTCCTGCCCTTGGGCCACACCAACCCCAGGCACCGCTCCAGGCTTGGGGAAGAGCGGCTGGAAAGTGCCCAGAGGAGAAGGACCTGGGGGGGCTGGTGGACAGCGGCTGAACACGAGCCGGCAGCGNGGTCTGTAAATGCACAGCCCGATATGGCTAGCGTGTCTGCTTCGTGCTCCTGAGCCTCTCGCCTTGCCCATCATTTTCAGAAAGCATTGGAGGTAATGACAGATGTCCAAGGTACCTCCATCCTGTGGGGTGAGCGGTGCGAGGAGCTGATCTGTTGTTTCTCGGGAGGTGCAAGGCTGGACAGCCCCCTCCCTGGGGAGCGCAGTGGGTGCCATCGGCTCTGGCAGCGATAGGCTTGGGTGCACGAAGCCAGGAGCCGTCCCTGGCGAGTCGATCCTTGTCTCTTCCCCTGACAAGGCAGAAGCGCTCAGGTAAGCAGCAACAAGCCAGTAACGAGGAGCTGTGTCAAGACTTGGTGGAGCTGTCGGGGAGGGATATAAGGGGCAGCTCACCGGCAGGTCTGGGGGGGAATCAATTGCATTTGTAACCTGGAATCTCCCTACAACAGGCAGATCCATCCTACCCTCCCTCTCTCGCTGTTTTTGGGCCCCTGTCACGAGCCTCTGGTAGACCAGCAGTACTTCATCCCATTTTTCCTGGTCAGAGATTCAGCTCTGGCGTGCTGCAGTGTCCAAACCACAGCACCGGGAAGGTGCTCCCAAGCCTCTTAGCAAGCCGGGAGCACAGCTGACTAGCTTGAAGAACTGACTGCTTTGATCTATAGATTAATCAGCAGGGTAATTTCTCAAGGTAATTCCTGCCTGAGCCCAGCTCTGCGGCTAAGCCTGCTTTTAGGGGGAGAAATCCACTCCCCGGTGAGCACCCTGGCTCTCTGGTGCTCGCAGCCTGCGCCAGGCCATGCCTGGCCATGGAAGGGCTCAATCTGCTGCCTTGTTTCCAAGGTTGCGTTTTTGCTTTAGCCTGCTGGGTATTGCCCTGTTGCAGCCTGCACTTTACTCCCGGGCTTTGCACCAGCGAGGCTTTACCAAAGCCGGTCAGAGGAGCCGCGGTCTGTGCTGGGTCCGGGCTCCTGCCGCCTTTGCTGCTTCAGGTCTCTGCGAGTGGTCAGCGAGGCTGATCCCTCTCCCCATGAGCATGAGCCCTCCAGGGAGAGGAAGGTGGGTGCTGAAGGTGACTTTGTCTGAACAAGGTGACCTCCATGTCTCCTTGCCGCTTTTGTTTCCCAAATGACTCTTCACCCGCGGAGGATGTGCTGGGCTCCCTGTAAGAGCCGTGCGGGGATGGAGGACGGGAGCCCGCAGCGGTACCCGGGAGGGATGCGGCGAGGCAGAGGAGAGCACGGGGTCCGTGGTGGACCCCACTGATCTCCAGAGGAGAAGCGGCTCTCCCACCACCCCCATCCCCGCGTGTGTCCCCCTCCTCCCCGAGCTCAGCAGTGGTGGGGTGATCATTGGCGCAAGTACAGAGAGATGACGTGCCGGTCGGCCTTGGCGGAGAAAGGATTGAGCATCCTTTAAAGAAAATTATACATAATCGTCTTACAGCCTTCGCTTCTACTCAAACCTCTGAGTCATAACTGAAGGGCCCTGGAGCGTGACGTTCCTGCTGGAAGGAAATTGCCTCGGCTGGATCCGGTGGGGGGGAGCCGGGAACCTGACGAATCCTCTCATCAGCCCTGCGTCTGGCCGGGGGACGTGCCGCCTTACCGATGGGAGCTGCGTGTGCGGCGGTGTCCCCTCCCGCTCCGGGCCTGGGGGGGGCCCTTTGTCACTCCCCGGGTGAATGGACGTGACCGAAGCCCCGGTCCAGCCGTGGCAGCAGGCAGATGCCTCTGGAAATGGCTCTTCGTCTGCTGTGCTGAGTCACTGCTGAGCTGGCCCACAGAGGAGGGGATCTGAAGCCATTCTCCCATCTGGGTGTCCCTTTTGGGGGACGGTGGCACGCCTGAGCTGCTGCATCGCTGCCTCAACGGGCAGTGCCCGCAGCCCGGCCGGACGCGGCCGTGGAGCAGACCTTCCCCTGCGCTGCGAGAGCAGACGGGTGTTTGCTCTACAAACGCATCAAGCCCCTGGGTGCTCCGCAGGTCGGTGGATGGAGCTGGGACTTGCACCCTCCTCCAGAGAAGGTAGCAGGAGGGAGGAGGAGGAACTTCCTCCCCTGCTGCCCTTCTGCTCCCCAGCCAGGAGCTGGGCTGCCGCCTGGGGGTTCAGTGCGGGCATGGGGGCTGCCCAGGGAAGAGGGGGCACGCCGTTCTCGAGGCCTGGACTGGCCGTGCCCATGGGTCTTGCTCACTGCCTCGGGTTTTCTCTTACGTGCTGGGGACCGCTAGCTGCTGTGTGCTGGAGAAACGGGGGTAAAACCAGTCCTCAGTGGGAGCAAGGAGGGAGACGTGGCCTTGGGCTCCCTGCCTCACGCATCCCCTGTTTGAGCTGCTTCTCCTGTGGTCCTCAAAGGTGTAGAAACGGGCTCTTGTTTCCCTCAGGAGCCTTCTGAGCCAGGGGAAGGGTTGCTCTTTGACGGAGGCGATGCTCCGGGGGCGGCTGCCGTCCCTCTGCCTCACCATCTCCCTTCCCTTGCAGGACAGGTGCCTGAGGAGGAGGCAGGGCAGAACGGGCAGAGCCGCGGCAAAGGGCTGCCCAAAGCCGTGTGCATGAACGGGACGGAGACGGGACAGCTGAGCACCAAATCCAAGGCAGAGCGGCGGGCGAGCGCCTCTTCCAACCCCTCCCGCAAGGCCTGCTCTGCCAGCAGCAAGATCCGCAAGCTCTCCACCTGCAAGCAGCAGTGAGGGGGGGCCCCCGCGCTCTGCACAGGTACGGGCAGCCCGGTCCCCGTGGGGGGTGGCCGCGCTGTGTGACTGCCCAGGGAAGCTGGGGGGGACGACATCTAAGCCTGCCCCAACCGTGGGCAGCAGGAGGGAGCTAGAAAGGGTGTTTTGTAGTCGCAAGTGTGGAGAGGGGAGAGGTCTGGGTCCTGAGCAGCTCCCTGCAAATGTTGCTGGCATCCAGAGCCAGCATCCCCTGCAGTGTTGGGGGGTGCAGAGGCCAGCGGGGACCCCCCCTGTGCTCCCTCCTCCCTGCGCCCTGCTCTGCTGCTTGCCCGGCTCTGCTCTACCCCCTCCTTGCAAGCTACTGCCAAGTCAGGCGAGAGCTGCTGTCGTAATTCTTTCTCCCCTCCTGGGCTGCAGTCAGGCTGTGTTGCCACAACCCCTTTCCCTGGCACCGGAGTCCCCCCGCTTTCTCCCCTGCTCTGCTCCCAATTCGGGGGAGCACGAAGCCTGCGGAGGAGCTGGGCTGCGGCAGGATGCTGAGCACCGGGATGTTTCCAGAGGTGTCCCCCATGGGACCTCCCCCCTGGTCTGGGAGGTGGCCGTGTCACCCATGGCCGGGCCATGCCCAAGCCCCTTCCTCTTCCTCAGGAAAGCTGAGCGTCCTCCCTGCTTCCCCCTTCTCCTTCCGGCTCTTTCCTCGGCTCCGCAGCCCTGTCCCCTTCTTCCCACCCCTCATTCATAAGTGAGCCAGCAATGACTCATGTTCCGCGCTCATCCACCCCCGGCCTCACGCTTGCGCTCGTCACCGGCGCTCTGTGGGGCTGAGGCTCTGTTATCTGTTTGGATCACGACCAGCTTTGTGGTGTGAAAAAAGCCAGAAATAAAAGCCCGTCCCTCCCCCTGCAGCTGTCAGGCCCGCGCGCTCAGCCCCTGTGGCAGCTTTCATCTTTAATTCATAGCTGGGAGTGAGTCACCTGCATGGGGAGTTACTGTATGGGCAAGCAAATGCCTCGGATCTGGGTCTCCCCCGGGGATCTGCTGCTGCTCTCGCCCCTTCCCGCTCGGGTACCCGGCCTGGGGCTCCGCGGCAGCTGCCCGGCGGTTTCGGGAAGGAGAAGCCTCCCTCTGCTCCCGCACGCATTGCAGGGACGGCCGCCTCTTGCCCTGCCCCCCCCCGGCCTTAGTCAGCGCCTTAAAACCTTTGAAAGCAAAAAACCAAAAGCGCTCCCCTCTCCTTGGCATAAATGAAGTTCCTTGGTGACATTTTCCCCTTGGCTTTTTCCTTCCCGGCTTCAGGGGCAGGTCTGGGGTTACCTGGCCGAAGGACCAGCGTGCCCACCCTTCCCGGGGACCGAGGGGACCCCAGGCCCCCTCCCACCCGCGCGGCACCGTCGGGAGACCTGGCACAGGGTGCTACCTGCCTGTGGCCACAGCGGGGGCTTGCACCCCCAGTTTGGCACCAGCCCCCCCTAACCCCCACCCCGTTCTCCCCCAAACAGCGTCCCAGGGCCGGGGCCGGCCTGCATCCCCCGTCCTCGCCCCACCTCTGCCTCTCTCCTGGGAGCGGACTGTGCTTGCGATCCAAAAAGAAACCAGAGGAAACCAACTAAGGAAACCGCCCCCCACCTTCCCTGCGGCCCCCCCGCTCCGGACAGCGCCGGGAACCAGAAGCTGATGGTGGCCAGATCCCACTTTCCACCTTGGAAGATGAAATCTCTTGACTGAGAAGATGCTGCCCCTCCTCCCCAATCACTCTTTGCCAATCAAGACACTGATTCTGTTTTTAATTTTGCGATGGGAAGGGTGGGATGAGCGGGGCCGGGGTGCGGTGGGATCCGCGCCCCTCTCCCCGCTGGGCCCGGCCGTGCCCACCCTGGCTGTGTAGAAGTCGTGCAAAGCCATTGCCGTGCACTTTATGTTTTAGACTACTGTTATATATTATATATTTTCCTCTTTTTTTTTTTTTTGTTTATATTTGCGGTATATTTAGAGATTCCTACACATCGTGATGTGTTTAAAATAAACCAGATGAGGAAAAAAACCAGGTATTAAGACAAAGCAAAACTCTATTAAACCTGCATGCTGTAAAAGGGCTCGGAAAAGGGAACGGGTGCGTTCGTTGTCTTTTTTTCTTTTCTTTTCTTTTCTTTTTTTTTTTTAAAGAAAAAAAAAATAAAGTGAAAACAGTGAGGTGGGTTTCATGTCCTTCCTCCTGCAGCAAGCGGGGTGGGGGGCATGGGCTGGGTCTGGGGCCAGCCCCTCTTCTGGGAGCAGCCGCGGGGACGATGCCGGGGCAGGAGCGGGCCCCTGCCCTCCCCAGCCGCTCGGGGCAGGGCAGGACGCTGTCCCCGGGGGGGTGGAAGGTAAGAAGCAAGCTCAGAAAAGTCACAGTTGTTTGGTTGTTTTTTTTTTTCTCCTTTGTTTATAGACTTAAAAATACTGAGTTATAGACTTAGTGCTTTGGACAGAGACTTTGCAGAGGGAAGGAGCGACCCGGCCTCTTTACTCGCATGCGGTTGGGGTGCCGTGGGGGGCCCTCGGCCGTGCCCTGCCTGCCCCGCTGCCGAGTCTCCCAGGTAACACATCTTGGGCTTTTTTTTTTTTTTTTCTTTCCCTTTTTTTTCCCCCCTCCATCCTTTGAAACACAAATAAAAACCCAATAAAAAGCAAACCCCTCCCCTGGAGCAGCAGCATCCACCTCTGTAAAAATCAATAAATATCCTCTGAACGCCTCCAGCCCAGCTCTGAGCTCGCGGGGGGTGCGGAGCACTTTGGGGGGGGTCACCCACGGCACACGCTGCCCTGACCCCACGCTCTGCTCCAGCCCTGCACGCCCGGGCAGAGGGGCAGCACCGGGGGCAGCCCCCCACCCCTACAGGGGTATTTAGAGGGGTGCCCCAGGGCTGGTCCTGCCTCCCCCGCCCTCGGGATGCTGCTGTGGCATCCGTGCCCCCGGGGGGGGGAGATGCACAAACCCCTCGAGCATCCTCCTGCCCCAGGCCCCCTCTTCCAGTTTAGATCCCAGGCTCCCTGCAGCGCCGGGCGGCTCGTGGGCACAAGGAGGCGAGTGCCCCCTCCCCAAATAACTGTCCCCCCCCTGCCAGGGTGGCACCACAGCATCCCCCGGCCGGCCAGGGGGATGCCCAGCTCCGGCCCCTTCCTCGCGAGGACGTTCCCCAGCGGGACGGGAGGCATTATTGCTTGTAAAAAAACCGGAGAGAGAGGGGAGAGCGTATCTGCTACACAGCTCTGCCGTGAGGTAAGGATTAGGCCTCAGCTGGGTTTGGGGGTTTATTAGCAAAGTCCCTCCTCGCTGACCTCCCGGCCAACGTTCTGCGCCCCGACTCCCCCCCACCGCCGGGCACCCCCGGCCCGGACCCTCTGCCTGGCACCTCGCTCCTGGGAGCGAGAGGGCTCGGCCACCCCACGCTACCGGACCCCCGCAGTGGGGGGGGGTATTGCCAGGGGACCCCACGTGCCCTCCTGACCTTCCCATGCTGGGGCCACCCTTCCCACGGGGCCACCCGTCCCGTGGTGCCCCGGGCACCGGGCTGGTCCCCACGCCGGCAGCAGAAGGGGATGGAGCCCCGAACCCCGGTGGGGGCCGAGCCCCCCTGCGCCGGGGTCTCTCCCCCTCGTGCTGGGCCTAAACAGGGCTGTGGTCGGGGGGGGCATCGCTGGCCGCCACGGCCACCGTGCGCTCGGTGCTCTCTCCCGTTTTCCTCAAGTGCCCGTAGAGCCGCTCCTCCAGGCTGCCGGTGATCTTGTCCATCAGCTCCAAACCGGAGCCCAGCCCCAGGCACCTCCCGGAGCCGGGACAGTCATCGTCCCCGGGGGGCTCGGAGCCAGCCTTGGGCTCGGGGACCACCTCTCCGGGCTCCTCCACGATCACTTGGATCTCAGGGTCCGGCAGCGGCGGGGCGGGAGGAACCCCATCGGCCGCCTCCGCCGCCTCCTCGTCGCCGGCGCTGACGATGCGGGGCAGGGGGCTGTGGAAGCGGGCGTCCAGGGGGTAGTTGGCGCTGTCCCCGCGGCGCAGGGGCGTGCGGTGCCGCTCCAGCGCCGGGTAGCGCACGCCGGGGTCGCTGTACTGCTTGGCGTGCTGCCACTGCTTGCGGAGGTGGGTGCGGGAGCGGTGCTTCCCCCGCAGCGGCGACTCGTCGAACTGGGGGTCGTGGCGCACGAAGGCGTTGAACAGGGCGTCCGTCTTCTCGTCGATGCTGTAGTCCCGCCGGGGCAACGCGTCCCGCCCTGGGAACATCTGCCCGTACGGGGACCAGGCCAGGGGGCTGTGGGGACGGGGGGGTCCCCCACCCGCTGCGCCCCGGGCTGTGCTCCCCTCCTCCTCCTCCTCCTCCTCTTCTTCCTCTTCCTCCGGTTCCCGACCCTCGAAGCTCTCAAAGATGGTGCCTTTCCGCCCCGCGCTGGTGAAGCAAATGCGCTTCTCGGAGGCCGTCTGGTCCTTGGGGGGCCCCTCCTCGCCCCCCCGGCTGGGCGCCTCGATGGAGGCGTAGCCACTGTCCATCTGCAGCAGCTTGCGCGTGCCGGGCTCCGACTCCTCCGGCTTGGGCCGACCCCAGAGCTTCTCCTCGGGGCCTTCGGCCTCGTCCAAGGAGGAGGAGGGGCAGGGGGGCATGCCGCTGGCAGAGGAGACGCTGTCCCCACCGTCACTGCGCACCGAGTCCTGGTCGTTGCTCCGCTCGGAGGAGGCGTACAGCTCCAGCGAGGCGCGCAGGCTCCAAATGTCGTGGTAGGCGCTGGGCTGCTCCGGGACGCCGGCCTCGCTGGGGCTGCCCGCGCCCCCCTCGCCCGGCTCTAGCCTGCGGGCACCACCCCGGCGTCACGGCCGAGCAGCGGAGAGGGGAGATGCCAGCCCAGCACCTGCAGGCTTCGCTGTCCCCACCACCCTGCCCATGCCCCGATCCACCCTCCCCATCCCGGACCCCTCACCCAAGACCCTCGCCCCGAGACCCTCGCCCCCCGGCCGCCCCACCAAAGCTGCACGAAGGCAGGAGCCCCCCGTGCACGGGGCAGCGCGGGGTCCCCCGGTGCCCGGCTCGCCCGTCCCTGTCCCCTCTATCTACTGAAAAATACCTGCCGAGAGAGGGTGGGGGGCTGGCGGGGGAGGGCAGGAAGGGGCCGCCCGCGGGGTGGAAGGCCACGTCGTCCGTGCGGGCGATGTACTGGATGATGTCGGTCTGGTGAGGGTCCCGGTCCTCCTGGTCCATGCTCTCGCTGGCCGCCCGCTGACGCTGGAACTGCCGCCGCTTGGGGGACCCTGGGGGGACGCAGGGCAGGGCTGGGGGGACCCCGCATCCCGGCACGGTGAGCCCCCCCTACCCGTGCACATCCCGGCGGGGCCGTGCCCCGGGCTCCCCCGCTACCCCCCGCGCGGCGGCGGCTCCCACCTCTCGTGTCCAGGCTGGACGCCCGCTGGGTGCTCTCCAGCTTCCACTTCTTGATCCTGAAGTAGGGGCTGGCCCCGTCCAGGCTGGCGTGACGGCGCAGGCGGGTGAAGAACTGCAGGACGGTGCCCTGCGCGGGGGCTGGGGGGGGCTCCCCAGGGCCGGCACTGCCCCCCCCAGCCGCCTTCCCGCTCCTGGGCGCTGCTGCAAACTGGGGGGGTTGGGGAGGACCGTGAGTGCCCGCTCAGCTCCAGGCACGGCCCCCCAGCCCCAGCTCCGCTCCTTTGTCCCGCTCCTGCCAAGCTCAGCTGCAGCAGATGCACAAATGTCCCCCGGGGACAGGGCGGGGGGGGGCACAGCCTGTTTCTAGCTGGATGCCCACATCTCTCCCCAGCGCCCTGGCACGGAGCAGGGGGGGCAGGCAGCCCTCCGGGGCGCGGGGCCGGCCCTGCGCTGGGGGATCGGGGCAGGGACAGGATCCCTGGGGCTTGCACAGGCTGGAGAGCCCCTTCCCCTGTCCGGTCCCGGCCCTGTGGCCCCCCCCGGCCCCGGCACTCACCGAGGGGCCCTCCCCGGAGTCGGAGGAGGCAGACGGACTGGCCTCGGTGAAGCTGGTGTCCACGGTGGAGTTGTAGGTGTCCCCGGGCAGGGCAGAGCTGGGGCACACGGCATGGCTGGGGAGCGCCGGCTGGGGCAGGGCCCCCGCGGGGGGCTGCAAGGCAGAGCACGCTCAGGGGGCTTTGCACGAGGGTCGGGGACCAGGAGGGGGCCCCTGCACCCCAGGACCTCCCATACCCGCATCCAGCAATGCCCCGAGACTCCCACCCCAGGTCCAGCGGTGCCTCCCTGGGGTGCTGCAGGACCCTCCACCCCCCTCCAGTGCCCCCAGTCCCCCGGGGTGCTGGGGGCTCACCTGGAAGATGGCGAAGCCGGGCTTGGGTGGGAGCAGGCGGGGGGTCATGGCCAGGCTGTTCTCGCTGGACTCGCACTCGTGGATGGTGACGATCTTGAGGGCAGGCGGCGGGAGGTGCAGGTGGGTCAGGCGGGCGTTCTTTAGGTGGTGGAAGTCCCCCTCCGTCAGCGTGTACCTGCCGGGCAGGCCGGGTTAGGAGGGGGCCCCGGCCACCCCGGCCCCCCCAGCCCAGCCCAGCGCTTCACCTCCTCCCCTTCTCCTGGGTCTTCTTGCCCTGGTCGAAGAGCGCGGCCTCGTTGAAGGAGACGCGGCGGGCGGTGGAGGAGCTGGAGGACAGGAACCGCTCGCTCTCCACATCCCGGTAGCTGGAGGACGACAGGCAGTCGGGGTCCTCCACTTTGATGGTGATATCTGTGGAGAAAGGGGGGTCAGCAACCAGGGTCCCCGCCCTTGCCGTGGTGCATGCCAGCTTCCCCAGCTGAGGCCTGGCAAACTTGCTGCACGTGGGGACCTCAGTGCCAGCCCAGCCCCGCGGTGGCACTCACCCTGGGCTGGCTGCGAGTCGTCCAGGTAGGTGGTGTTGGTTTTCTCGGGGTCATCGCTGGCTCTGCTGGGGGGGAGGAGGGTCAGTGATACCCCGCGCCGGCACCCCGGCCCCCTTCGCGGTGCCACAGGGCCCAGGGACAGCGGCACGGCTTGTCCCCGCGGCCCATCCCCACCTGGAGTGCCGGCGGTCGGCCTCGCAGCACCGGCGGCAGATGATCAGGATGCTGGAGAGCAGGACCAGGGTGCCCCCGATGAAGATGGAGAGCAGGGCGAGGAGCAGCACGTAGCCATCCTGGGGGGACACTTCACCGGGCACCGCCTGCACAGGGCGGCAGGGGCTGAACCGCGGCGAGGGGGGGACACGGCCCAGCCCCAAACCCTCCCTCACCGGGGTGGGTGCCGGGGCAGCCCCCTCCCGCACTGAGGCTGATGCCGAGCGCTGCTCCCCAGAGATGCTCGTGCTCCCCCGCCACCCCCAGGCCTGCTGCCGGCTCCGGGGACCTGCCTTCACCAAGGCAACCGCAGCCGGGGGGGGCAGAGCCGCCAGCGGCCCCCGCGCCGAGCGGGAAGGGGACCCCAGCCCTGCCCCAGCGGGGGGTCGGTGTTCGCACCCCCCAGCCAGCTGTGGGAGAGGGGCTGATCTGGCAGCAGCACCCAGGACCCCTCGGACCCCAGCACCCAGAGCATCTCGGGGGGCTGCAGAGCATCTCGGGGGGCTGCGCAGGGCCCAGAGAGGTGTCACCCACCCCCAAGACTGGTGGAACAGGGTGGGTGACAGCGGGGCTGGGTGGCCGCTGCTGTCCCCACCCGGGCGCAGACCCCAGCCCCGCGGCAGCCACGCAGACCCCAGCCCCACGGCAGCCACGCAGACCCCATGCCTCCCCGGCACTGCCCCACGCCGGCACGGGCCCCCGAGGACGGCAGCGTGGGCAGGGCGGCCGCGCTCACCGTGACGCTCTCTGTCGCGTTGTCCCAGGGTGTCGGGTCATCGCTCATGGTCCGTCCCGGCCCGAGCGCGTCCTGGGGCGGGGGGAGACAGCGGGAGGCGGCGGGGCCGGGCCAGGGGCGGCGGCGGCGGGTCCTGCCCGGCCCCGGGCCCTGCCCGGCACCGCGGTGCGGAGCTGCCGGGAGGGACCGGGAGGGAGGGACCGGGATGGAGAGATGGAGGGAGGGTGTGGTCAGAGGGAGGACGGAGGATGGAGGGAGGATGGAGGGAGGGAGGGGCGGAGGGTGTGGTCAGGAGGGATGGAGGGAAGGTGGCTCCGGAGGGAGGGATGCAGGGATGGAGGGATGGGGAGGAGGAGGCAGGACCGCTGCCCCTCCCCGGGGACCCCCCTCGCCCCCAACCGGGCACAGCCCCTGGGGTGGGACGGGCACCGCTACCACCCTACGCCCAGCCCCGGGGCCTCCCGGGCTCGCGTGGGGCACAGACCCCGTCCCTGCGCCCGTGGAGCCCCACGCCGGCAGCCGGCGGAGGGAGGCCGCGCTCCCCACGCCAGGCCGGGGAGCCAGAGCCCCCGAATGGTGGCCGGTCCTGGTGGCCAGAGCTGGCCCGGGGGGCCTGACCCTGCCCTGGGGTCCCACCCGGGATGGCTCACCGGGAAGGAGGTGACATCGTGCTGCCCCAGCATTGCTGTCCCCAGGGAGCCACGGGGCCAAAACGCAGCCCCCAGCACCCAGGCACCGCTGCCGGAGGGGACGGGGCTGCCGAGGGTCCGGGCTGCCCGCGGGAGCTGGGGGGGAGCGGCGCTGGGGGCACCTCGGCAGGGAAGGGCGGCCGCCCCACACCTTGCGTGAACGGAACTGGCGTGGGTGCCACTGGAGCGCGATGGGTGACGCTTCGGCCGGACAGCAGCTCCGTCACCGGATTGTCCCCGTGCGGGGCTGCCGAGGGGCCCATGGGTGATGGAGAAGGGCCGAGCTCCCGAGGAGCGAGAGCCACTGGGGCCAGGGGACAGGCGGACAGACAGACGGACGTCTCCACACCCAGTGTAAACCCCGCGGCCTTTGGACACCCGGCTGAAACCTCCGAGCCCTCCCGTGCCCCCCAGCACGGCCCCAGGAGGGCTCTGGCTCTTCCCGGGGGCTGCCGAGCTCCAGCTCCCGCTGCGGGTCCGTGTGTCCCTGTCTGTGTGTCCCAGGCTGCTGGAGGGGGCTGGGGCTGAGCTGGGGTGGGTGATGCTGGTGTCGGGGGGAGCCCCCGGGCTGGCGGGCAGGGGGGGTGTTGCGCTGGCCGGGGCGCTGAGAAACTGCTCAAAATCAGGTCAGTGAAAAATGTGAATGGAGCCCGTGGCCGGGTGGGAAAAGCCACTTGCGGGGGCAGCGCCGGGGGTGACCGTGTCACGGCTGGCGGCGAGAGCCACGACGCCTGCGCCGCACAGCGCCGGGGGCAGCCCTGCCACGGTGCAGGGTACGAACCCCTCGGGGGGCTATCGGGGTGCTGGGGACCACCCAGGTCAGACACCCCCCACCTGCACCCACCCTCGGGCATCTCTGAGCTGCTGGGGCGAGCGGGGCAGCGTGGGGTGACGCCACCCCTCCCCGTGACCCCCAGGGGCAGGAGAAGGGGGGTCCCCTCCTTTGGCCCCCCCGCTGTGCCGGGGGTGCGGGGGGACCCGGGGAGCCGGTGAGTGGGGTGCGGCTGCGCGTGGGACGGGCGCCCCACGGGCGGGATTCCGGGGGGCACCCTCTGGCCCGAGGCGGGGGGCCGGGGTGAGCGGGAAGAATGTCCCTCCTGTTCCCCATCATGGAGGAATCCCGTCTCCATGGCGACCCGGCGGGAACAGGACGGCCATTGTCTGGAGGAGGGGGCCGGTCCCCGGGCTGTCCCCACGCGTGGGGGCCACGGGGCCGCGCTCCTGCCCGCTGCCGGTGCCCAGGGTGGGGGGCTCGGGGCAGGGGGACCCCGGTGCTGCTGCGCTCCTGCACGTGTGCGCCCGTGGGAGCGGGCGTGGGAGGGCCGGGGTGGGTCTGCGCCCCACGCGTACGTGCGCCCCGCGGGGCCCGGGCTGGGCTGGGGGGGGTGAAGGGACCTGCTCTGCTCCCCCGGGGCTGCAACGGCCCCCCCCGGCCCCAGTGCGGTGATGGGGGATGCAGGCAGGGATGCAGGCAGGGCTGTGGGGCGGGGATGCAGGCAGGGATGCAGGCAGGGCTGTGACAGCGAGGCAGGAGCCCCCGGGACCTCCACGCGCGGTGGGGCGTGATGGGCTTCCCTCGGCCGGGCCGGCTCCGGCTGTCGCGATAGGGGCTGTCGCGAGGCGGCGGGGCCAGACACTCACCTACAACTGGGACCGGGGCTCCATCGCCGCCGCTGCGCTCGGTGCGGCGGGGCGGCCCCGGGATTTATGAATGAACCGGAGCCGCCCCCGCGCGGCGCGGGCGTCACGTGGGGACAGGGGCTGCCCCGAGCCCTGCCTGCACCAGCCCTGCCTGCACCAGAGCCCTGCCTGCCCCCATCTCTGCCTGCATCAGAGCCCTGCCTGCCCCCAGCCCTGCCTGCACTAGAGCTCTACCTGCACCAGAGCCCTGCCTGCCCCC
>VZTQ01013920.1:55390-70034 GCA_013400755.1 Pelecanoides urinatrix
CGCCGGGCCGGCCCCCATGGCCTTCACCTTCGCCTCGCCCACGCAGGTAGGCCGCGGGCCCGGCCCCGGCCCGCCGACCCCGGCCCTCCTCGGTCGCCCCCGCTTCGCCTGAGGCGGCCGGTGCCGGCTGCGGGTGGCTGCGGGCTCCGGGGCGGGGCCTTGTGCTGCCGCCCCCGCGGGGTTGTGGGTGCCCGTGGCCGGGACGGGAGCGAGCGCCGGGGGCAGCGGCGGGGTTGGGGACGGCTCCCGGGGCTGGGCTCGATCGGGAGCGGGGCTGTGGGTGCGCTGTGATCCCTGCGGCTCCTGCCGTGCTGTCACCGGCTCCGCCGGGCCTGACCCCGGCTCCGACCTTGGCCCTGACCTCGGCCCCTCGCCCGAGCCCCGCCTCGCCGGCCAGCCGCCCCTTTCTCCCGCCGCCCTCCCCTGCGGGCTCTCGGGTCCCGCTGCAGCTCTGCCGGGGCCCGCGGGGTGACGTTCTTGTTCTTCCAGCCCCGGCTCTTCTGCCGGAGCCGATGTGGCTGTTTGGGCCCTGCCCAGCTGCCGGCGCTGCCGCCCCGCCGCGGTTCCCTGGCACGGCTCCCGGCTGTGGGGCACGGCCGCTGCCTGCCCCCGAAATGCCCAGGGCTGCGGGGGCAGCTGGGCTTGCCGCTCTCCCGGGGCAAGGCGCTGGCAGGGCGCTCGGGACAGGGCTGCGGTGTTGCAAGGCAGGATTTTGTGCTGCATTGGCAGAGCCGTGTGGGACGCTCGCAGGGAGGCTGCATCGCTGACTCCCATCAGAGCGGTGACGGTTGGCGTCAAGGTCTCCCTACGCTCTTCTCAGGCTTCTCCCAGCTGCACCCTTCGCCTCTCGCCCACTCCCGACTTCATGGCTCCATGTGCCGCCTCCCTGCCACCACCACGCCTCTCGGGAGGCTCGGAGCGCTTTCCCACTCCGTTTGCCAGGACCCCTCCTCCAGAGCCTGGTCCCGCTCCCACCCTGTGAAGGTTCAGGCTGTCCTGGTCACACCTTGCTGCGTGTTAAACCCCGCGGCCTGCCAGCTGCTGGGAGCAGGGCTGCTCCCTCGGGCCCTCGGGGTGGGAGCAGGCTGCCCACCGCATCCCTCAGTTCTCTAGAGCTGGGGGAGCCACCTCTCTCCATCCCCTCCGTTCCTGGTGACGGACTGTTTCCATCTGCTCTGCTCTCCCCATCCAGGTGTTTTACAACGGTGCCAACGTGAAGCAGGTGGACGTGCCCACGCTGACCGGCTCCTTCGGCATCCTGGCCTCCCACGTCCCCACCCTGCAGGTCCTCAAGCCGGGAGTTGTGACAGTCTATGCTGAGGATGGCACAGCCACCAAGTACTTTGGTAAGTGAAGCAGGCGGAGCTCGGGAGGAAGGAAAACGTGCATCAGGGCCGATCAAGGTGTGTTCTGCTGCAATTCCAGGGATTTCTGCTTTCCCGGCCTCCCAGGGGCTGCTGGAAGCTGCCCTGCGGGGCTGGGGATCTGCCCTGGAAGATGGGGCTCAGTGTGAGGCCCTGGGGTCAGGTTTTCTTGGTTCTGCTCAGGCTCTCTGGGAGCATCCCCTGCTTTAGCTTCCCTTTCGGTAGGAAACGAGTCCCCGCGGGACTCGGGAAATGTTACGGGAGGGCGGCGAGGTTTTGTTGTGGCAAAGGGATCGTGGAGGTTCCGGGGATGAGCTTACCAGTGCTGTCCTCTGTGTGGACCCCCAAACGAGGCCTGCGCTGCCTGACCCTGCCTGCGCTGCCTGACCCTGCCCTCGCTGTGGTGCCTTTGCAGTGAGCAGCGGCTCTGTCACGGTCCACGCGGATTCCACCGTGCAGGTGCTGGCGGAGGAGGCGGTGACAATGGACATGCTGGATCTGGCTGTGAGTATCCGGGTCCCCGTGGGCCGGGCTGCGCCCTGCCTCCCCCGGGCAGGCCCTGGCAGCCGGGCTCCCTCGCGGAGGGGGATTTACTCCCTGCTTCTCTCCTGTGGGGTGGTTGTCTCAGGAGCTTCCTGTGGCTGCGGAAAGCATGGCCAGACCAGGGGCTGCGCCTTCACCCCGAGCTTCCCCATCGCCCACTGATTGGGATCAAAGGCTCAGAGCTCCTCCTCAGTGAACTCTCCACAGGCTGTGGGGAGAGGAAGCCACGCAGTCGTTAACCCTTCTCCAGGCCACTTCCCTCCCCTCAGACAGATGCTGATCTTGCCCCTACCCACCCCTCTTAGTCTCAGGAACAGCTTTTCCCCAGCAGGGCCTCTTGATAAGGCGTCTGCTGCCAATGCAGCCGTGTAAGTGGGTCTGTGGGGCCCCGTGTAAGTGGGTCTGTGGGGCCCCGTGTAAGTGGGTCTGTGGGGCCCCGTCCACGGGGCCGATGACTACAGTGAAGGAGAGGAGCGACTCGAGGGCTGCAGGACAAGTCACCTGTCCTGCGGTGGTCTCTCGATGACACATTCTTTGTGCTCTGTGTTCAGACTGCAAAATCAAACCTGGAGAAGGCAGTTTCAGAGATGGCTGCAGCATCCGATGAGGCAGCTAAAGCAGAAGCTCAGATTAAAGTAGAAGCTAATGAAGCCCTTGTAAAAGCCCTGGAGTAATTAAGGTAAATGTCACTTATATCCTGGCTGAGATTTCTGGACCTGCTCTGGAGACGAGTCCCTGCTCCGTGCTGCCCTTAGGGAGCTTCCTCGCAGCAGCCGGGCCTGCTGGGCTGCCCGGGGGTGGACACGGGTTTGTGCCTGGGTTTCAGGGAGCGGTGACACGAGAGCTGTCCCTTTCCATGGTCAGGCGTCAGCTCTGGGGGGGGGCTCATGGGGGGGCCCCTGCCCGGAGCCGACCCGGAGCCGCTAGATGGCAGCAGGGCCCGGTGCCGTGCCGTACCGTGCCGTGCCACGCCACGGTGCCGCGGGGTTTGGCCTGCCGCCGGGACAGGCTGGGAGCCTGCAGTCACTGGTGGGGCCTCGCTGCTGCCGCCAGGTCCCCGCTGGGACGGGCCACGCCAGCGGGCAGCTCGGGAGCAGGCTGGATGCCTGGGGCCCCGGAGGGAGAGCGCTCTGTGGCCTCTGCTCCGCGTACCCTCCCTTCCACCGCACGCAAACAGCTTCTGTCTCAGGGGAGGCAAAGCCGGGCTGCTTACCTCGTGGCCCCTTTTCCCTCTACCCTGCAAAGATTGTGCCTCGTCCCTCTTCTTCCCACTTGCTGGCGGTTGGGAGACTTACTCTGCGGCAGCGTGTGTGCTGTGCCTGGCGGGTGAGTCACCAAAAGCCTCTACGTCGGCCTCTCCCTGGAGCAGGTACAGCAGGGCAGCGGCTCCCCCGCTATCTCCCTGATCTCTGGTCGCTCTGCTCTTTGGCCCGTGAGGTCAGGGCTGAGAGAGCCGGTGGCTCTTGTTTACTCGCAGCAGTTTAACAGCCTGAGCCAGGGCCAAGCCCTCGGATCAGTATCCACCGCTCTGCCGAGCCCACCCCGCGTTAAAACCGACTCTGCTTCTGTGTGTTGCAGGAATCCCACTGTCGATGTAGAGAAACCCCAGACTGTCCTACTTGTCCTGGCTTCCCCGATTGTACAGATGGTGCAGGACAAATGGAGGCGGAAAAATCTCTCTGATCAATTAAAAGGAAATGTAACCCCGTCTCGTAGCATGTCACCTTCTTCTCAGGCAGCAAATTGCAGCTTGTGCTGCGCCGGTGGCTGGGTGCCCGGGGGCAGGCTCCTGCCCCCACGCCAGGGTCTGCCGGGGTGCAGTCGCTCGGGGAGGGTGTACCTGCAGCGCTGCCCTGGGGTTCGGCTGGGGATTCCCGTGGGAGATTCACCTACGGGAGGCTTATCAGGCAGGTTTTATAACCCCCTCCCTGTGCTGTCAGCCACCTCCACCTCCAGTAATCCACCTGGACAGCAGGATTACGGCAGCGCGGGAGGAGGCATCCACGGGGCAGCGCGGGTCTGTACCAGAGGCTTCCTGCCCTGACTCCCCCGCCCCATCCAACGCTGGCTTTTGCTCAGCCTCCCGGCTCCGTTGCCGCAGGAATTCACGTCGGCCGGGCTGTTTCTTCACGGTACTTCTTGCAGCTGGACAGCAGCTGCCCGGGCTTTGACCCATTCCCCTGCTGCTGCTGCATTTCCACTGCGCGTGTGGCATGCAGAGCAGGGGAAAATCTCCCCCTGCTCCTTGGAGACAGGCTTGGTGCGGAGAGGGAAGCAGATGCTGTACGTGGTGGGAGTCTTTCCTGAATCCGTATGTGGTGGGGGTGGCTGATGTTGCTCTGCTGAAGTTGCTGCTTGCCTGGGGGCTTGCTAGCCAGCAGCTCCATCCGAGGAGGCTGCCCTGGGTTCCTCGCAGCTGGAATAAAGCGGGAGGTGCTCGTATTGTCTGCAGCGAGCTCGCCGGTCCCCACGCACCTCGAGAAACGGCAGCGTCGCTGGGAGGGAGCAGGTTCGAGCGAGGGGCCGGTTCTGCCTGTGCCAGACGCCCGAGGACGCGTGTCTTGCCAATGGCACCATCTGCTGCCAGGCTCCTCGCTCGGTGCCGAACTCCCCGCGCCTCTCCAGAGGGATTTCGGGTTCCCTCCGCTGCGCTAATCCCCCCGCAGCGCGGGCTCGCCAGCCCGGGGAGGCCGAGGCAGCCGCTGGCCCCCGGGCGTGCGGGGCTGCAGTCCCTCTGCCTTGCTCTAATCCCCTTTTCCCTGCGGTCTTCCAGTGCCTGCCTGGGAATGCGAATTGGCTTCCCTGCGTGGGCAGCCGCTCCAGCAAAGGTCAGCGGGCAGCAGGTTGGGCCTCCTGCCTGCCCTCCCCGCGGCTCCGCAGTCGGAGCGGGGCACGGCTATTTTCGGCGCTGCCACCCAGGATGTAATCTTGGCTGCCTCCTCTTCTTCTCACCACCACCTCCTCCCCCTCCTCTCGCTCGCTCTTGTCTTTCTCTCCCCCCCTCCACAAGTGATCAAAAATAGTGCCTGTGGTGTTAAATTTCTCACTCTGTAGCTTATTAAAAGCCTCTGAGTGCCTGACGCTGAGCCTATTTGAAGCTCAGCCGACTTCCCAGTTTCTGAGCTGTTCCAGTGCCTTTTTCTTCCCTTCCCCTCTCTTTCCGTGTTCGGGGTTTTTTTTTTTTTTAAAGGTCATACGTTGCGCCGTGCATCAGCGAAGCCTCAAAGTCAGAGCGAGCGCTAATTAAAACGTCTTGGGAATAACTGGGGACGGACGGCTTCGCTCCCTCTTCCGCTCCCTCTCACTCTCCTCTGTCCCCGGTTTCTATTTGTGGCGTGCGTGTGCCTCTCTCGACACACGCAGCCGCTCTCTTTCTGACGGAAGGTGGCTGGTTGGCTTTTTTTTTTGTTTTTTTTCTGTTTGGTTTTTTTTTTTCATCTAATGGAAGAGCGTTGGCGAGGCCGGGAAGCTGGGGAAACGGCCAGCTGCTATTTTTAGGATGGGAAAAAAGTGTCTCCGTCAGCGTCCTCTCACCAGCTCTTCCCACTGCCTCCCGCCAGCTCCCGGGGGGACACGGGGAGGGGGGGGGCCAGCAGGGATCCGGCCCTGCCCCCTCGCCGGGTGCCCTTGGCCGGGCTCTCCGCGGCGTGACGCCTGCTGGGACTTGTAGTCTGCGTTTGGGGGGAGCGGGGAGGGCACCTGCGGCTCGCCCCGCGTCCGGGGTGCCCGAGGGACCCTGGGGGTGGCCGTGCCCCCCCCGCTGTGCGGCGGGAGGCTGCTCTGCCCCTGGGCAGGGGCTCTCCTGCCCTCGTGGGTGTGGGGAAAGGGCTTTTTCCTACACCCTGCTCTGACCCCCCCGCCGCTGCCGGGCAGGACCAGAGCAGTGCTGGGCAGGGCCTGCCTGCGCCCTGGCTGGTGGAACTGCAGCCCTGCTCACCCTGCCCCGCAGTTTGGGGGTGCAGGGCGATGTGGGGGGGCATTTCTGGGCTCTCCCTGCTCCTTCTTGCAGCCCAGCCCGGGGTCCTGCCACTGCGGCCTCAGCTCTGGGCCCTTCACCTGCCTCTGTCCTTTCCCATCACTGCTAATTATCTGGTTCTGTCGAGAGCAGCGTTATCCTCCTCCCCCGGCTCGCCGCGCTGAGCTCTCGGCTCCCTCTGCCCACGCCGGGAGCCGCCATCAGTCACGTCCCGCTGGATGCCACGAAAATGGTCTCTGACTCCGCTTGGCGCAGGAGACGTACGGCTGAACCGGAGGCGAAGCCCTCCCGGCTCGGCGTCAGCGCTGCGGTCTGGTGTCGGTGCTGCGGGGACAGACCCGGACGGGACCGGGGGGCGGTCAAGCCCCGGTGTGGACCATGCCTGTACCCCTGATGTGATTCAGGGGATGAATATGAATCCTCCCTCCTCTCCTCCCCAAACCGGCCTCGGGGCAGCAGCGGGGCCGTCCCGGCTGGCGGCAGCACCAGCGCGGCGCTCGGCTGCCCCTGGAGCTCTGGCACGTGCCCTTGGGGACCGCGACCTCCATCCGCAGCTGGGCCGAGAGGTCTTTCTGCTTTTTGGGGTGGTGGGTGCTGGGGCAGCGCCTTGCCCTGGCGCTTCGGTCCCTGCTCCGGGCAGGGGGACACGTGGCTGCCGGGGCCGTGGCGGCCGGGAGCATCGGCAGAACGCGGTGGAGTTATGACGGGGGAGCCTGGGATCTGTTTGTCTCCGGTTTTCGAGCGCTGCGGGGTGGGGTGGGCGTGAGAGGGAAACGTTAATGCGCAGGAGGGAAGGGCTGCCTGGAAAATGGTGTGAGCGGGGTGGGGGACCGGCGCGTCGCCCTCCTCCTTCCTTTCCACCGAGGGCTTTCGCCCATGACTTGCATCTTCTGCTGCCAGATGGAGGGTGGGGAGCCGGGCTGGGAGCGCTCGGAAAGCGAAGCATCACTGTTTCTGCCAGCAGCGCCGGCGGCGTCTCTTCTCTTGGGGGACGATTTCCGAGAGGGGCCGGGCTCTGCCGGGCCGAATCTCCCGGCGCTGGCGTCCCCTCCCCGTGCTTGGCCACATGGCATTTCCACCGTCCCACCCAGATCCCGAATGCAGGGGAAAGGTTCAAGCTCTCATCTCTCTGCAAGGAAAAAAAGAAAAACAACAACAAAAAAAAAAACCCAAACCCCACCGCAGCCCCAGGATTCCCCCTGGCTCCCGGCTGGACTGACTCATCTGGCAGAGCCACCCCTTTCCCTGCCCAAACCCGCGGCGCTCGGGATCCCTCCTGGCCTCTCGCAGCCGCCCTGCTATTGCCCCGCGTCCCCGGTGCCCACGTTGCGACATCGGGGTGGGGGCTGCCACCCCCCACCACCCCTTACCCCTGCCGGGGGCACCCGCTTGCCCGGCGGGAGGTGGAAGGCAGCCCCGCTCACCCCGCCCCGGGGAAATGGGGGGGCTGAGCATGGAGCTTGGGGACCCTCGGCGCCGGGCAGCACCCTGCCTGTCCCTTTGTGGCACCCAGGTGCAGAGCTGGCTCCGGCCAGGACCCCCCCCCCCAGCCCCCGTGGCCGTGGGGTGCTGCCTGCGGCCCCGGTCCCGGCGTGGGAAGGTCAGCGGAGGCTCCGCACGCTGCCGGCACAGCCCGGCCGTGTCCTTGGGCCACGTTGCCCTTGGGTGGCTCGAAGGCCGTATCCTCGCAACTTCCTTCTCCGGGGAGAGGGGGGGAGCGCTGCTGTAATGATTAACCCGCGCTGCGTTAATCGTTCCGTCCTGCAACCTTTTTCCTCTCGCTTTCCAGCATTGGAAAATGCTCCTTTTCCGCCGAACCTCCCACGCACGTGGTCCCATCCCCGTGGTGGGAGCGTGGCAGAGCTCGGGGAAAATCCCCGTGGGCAGGGCAGGCGGGAGCAGGGGACCTGGGCTCGGGGCACAGCACCGGGCAGGATCTGGCTGTTCGATCCCGGCCCATTTCTGGGGTGATTTGCCGGCAGATGGCGGTGGAGCCGTGGGGAGACGTTGCCCCACCAGCTTCCCCGGCCTCACCCCCCAAAATCCGGGCGCAGGAGCGAGTGCCGACGGGTGTTGCGGAGGGCGGGTGTTGTAGCCAGCACGACGGTGCTTGTCATGCAGCTCCCAGGCCAACAGCCTCGGAGCGCTGTGCTGGCGAGCGCGGCAAACCCTTGGCCCGGGGCAGGTTCTCTCTTGGGGAAACTGAGGCACGGATGGGGAAAGCCACTTGCAGGCTGGGACACGGGAATCCTGGACCCTGCTGCAGCACCGTGCTGCTCGGGGATGCCACCCCTGTGGGTGTCCCCCCCCCCCGGGGAGCTGCCAGGGCCAGACGAGGGGCGGTGGGGGCGGCACGTTGCTCTGGGGTCCCAGGTGCCTTGGCAGGGCTCGGTGGCCCCGGGGTCTGCGGGCGCAGCCCTCGCTCGGGGCAACCTTGGCTTCCCTGGAGCCAGCCCAAAGCCATGGGGGGCGTGGAGGGGGACACACGGCCCCGTGCTGGGGGTCCGAGCAAAGCCCCCTCCCACCATCCCCCCACCCCGGCCGGGGCCGTGACCCACGCGGGGCAGGGGGAGGCCGGGGAGGAAGCGGCTGCCAGCTGGGCTCGACGCCGGCTACAAAGGCGGCCCAGAGAGCCCGAGCGGAATGAGGTGGCACCCGTCCAGGTTCCCACGGCGGTCCCGGTGCAGAAAATACACCCGGAGCTGGTGGCGGTTGCCACAGCGATGGGCTGGGTGCCACGCTGCCGGGGGGGGCACAGCCCCTGACCCAGGTGTGCCAGCACGGGACCCCAGCACGGGGCGGTGGGAGCACCGTGGGGCGGCGGAGCTGGGCGCTGGCGGGGACCAAAGGCTCCTGCCCCGGTTCCCGCTGCCCCCGCCTGCCTTTGATGTGCCGGGACTTCGCCCTTGGTAAAGCTGGGAGGTTCCCAAGGAGTTCCCGGTTGGAGCCCGGCATCCAGCACCCAGGCGTCCTGGCGCAAGCCCCCGCAAGCCCCGGGGCTCCATCCGCCGTTCGGTTCCCTTTGTCCCACCGCAGCCTNCGGAACCTCAATGGGGTCATTGTGCGCCGCAGCCCCGCGGGGCACGTCCCGAGCAGCTGCTGAGCCTGACCCCGTCTGCTTCCCCCCCGCGTGCCGGGGCCACCTCGGGGTGCCCCTGCGGGGTCCCATGCAAGGAGGGGGCACGCGCCCCCCACTCGCCCTGCTCCTCCCAGCAGGCGAGAGCCGCGCACCGGGTAGGCCATGGCTTCTTGCCATCCCCGTCCCCACCGGGCCAGGCCGGCTCCCGTCCCCGTCCCCACCTGGCCGTGCCGGCCGGCTCTGCCCCCCGCCGCCCCCTCCCTGCCCGGNGGCATCCAGCACCCAGGCGTCCTGGCGCAAGCCCCCGCAAGCCCCGGGGCTCCATCCGCCGTTCGGTTCCCTTTGTCCCCCCGCCGCCGGGGGGGCTCGGAGGTGCAGCCGGGGGGGCTCGGAGGCGCAGCCGGGGGGGCTCGGAGGTGCAGCCGGGGGCGCGGAGCCCCGCAGGCTCCCCGGTTCCTGGCGGGGCTGGCCGGGAGGAAGCGGCTGCGGCTGGCCCCGGTGGTGGGGCGCTTCCTGGCGGGGCTGGCGCCGGGCTGGGGCCCGGGNTAGGCCATGGCTTCTTGCCATCCCCGTCCCCACCGGGCCAGGCCGGCTCCCGTCCCCGTCCCCACCTGGCCGTGCCGGCCGGCTCTGCCCCCCGCCGCCCCCTCCCTGCCCGGGCAGCGCCGGCAGCTGCTGTGGGGTGTAATGATGGGGTGTGCCTGCCTGCCCCGGGGTGGAGAGCGGCGCGGGAGGCTGCTGCCAC
Source organism: Pelecanoides urinatrix (assembly GCA_013400755.1). Classification (NCBI taxonomy): domain Eukaryota; kingdom Metazoa; phylum Chordata; class Aves; order Procellariiformes; family Procellariidae; genus Pelecanoides; species Pelecanoides urinatrix. Next base: position 65,098 of record VZTQ01013920.1, read on the forward strand.
CCAGCAAGACGGGGCCAGCCGGGCGCGGAGCTTCCCTGCCTGCAGCCGGCACGGCCACACCTGTGTGGGCTGAGCGGACCCCGCTCCCACCCCAGCGCCCGGCCCAACCAGCTCCTTCGCGTCCCGGCTGCCCGCGGACAGGCTGCTGCAGGCAGGGCCCCCCCCGGGCCAGGCAGGTGCAGGGTGCTGGGGAGCGCCCGGCGCGGCGAGGGGACACGGGGGGCCAGGAGGAGCCAGAGCCGCCTCCGTCCCCGCTGCGCTGCCGGGACACGGCCGCTGCGGCCCCCCACCCCCAGCCCTGAGCGCACCGAGGTGGAGCTGGGGGCTGGAGGGGCTGTGACCCCACTCGCTCCCAGCCGGGGGGGTTCCGGGAGCAGCCTGCCTGTGCTGCTGCGGGATGTCCCCTGTCCCTGCTCGCCCCTCGTCGCTTCCCCACATTGTGTCCCCCGTCCGGCCCCGCATCCTGTCTCGGCAGATGGCCCCCGACCCCGGCCGGCTGCAGCCCCCGCGTGGTGTGGTCCCGGCTGGGCACCCCAAGGGCACAGGTTCCCGCCGGGGTGGGCTGCGACATGGCTCCGGCAGCTCCTGCAGGCTCCTGGCGTGGGAAAAGCCGGCGTCTCCCGGGGCGGGCAGGGCGGGCAGAGACCCCTGCGACGGGGCCGGGTGCGGGCGCAGAATGCGCACAAGCGCACGTTGCACCGTCAGTGGGGTGGGGGGGTCGTGCACCCCACATCCCCCCTATTTGTTCCAACCGTGGTCGGCCAGTCCCCAGGGCTTCTTTACCCCCCGCCCCAGTTTGGGGAGCGAGGACCAGCTGTGCCGCAGCATCCCTGCTCCTGTGGGATGCAGGAGCACGGGCATCCCATACCCCGGGGGCCGCTCCGCGGTGCGGGGGTCCTGGCTGGGCAGGGAGGGGCCGTGACCCCGATGAGCGGCGATGCCGCAGCCCCTGGCAGGCTGCCGGGACCTGCTGCCTGCGGCCGCGGGGGCAGCAGCTGGTGCCAAGGGCCTCCCGTGAGCAAAGAGTCGGACGAGCAGTGACGGGCATCGCGCGGGGCCCTGGCCGGGAGCTTTCTGAATTCATCTCGGATTCAGCAAATGGCTGTGGCTGGAGGAAAAGGGAAGAAACTGGGCTGGGGGCTTCACCGGCAACGTTTTCGTTTGGAAATGCATCTCCTATAAAACGTGGGCTGATGCTTTTCACTCTGAAGGCTGCCAGGAGCCTCTAAGAAGAGCAGGCGGCGCCGGGGCTGCTGCGAGGCGAGTTTCTCTTTTGCTTTTGTTTGGCTCTTGTTTGGCCAAGCACCCACCCCACGCCGAGCACAAGCGGCCTCCCAAGTCTCCCGGTTTCCATCGAGGCAACTAGCAAAGCTGCTGCGTTTTTGGTTCCTCGGCGATGAGGGGCTCAGCGGGGCGGGGGCCGGCGGGGACCGTGTCGCCCGGGGAGGGCGGCGGGAGGCAGGCGCTGCGCTGCGGAGGTTACACAAGAGCCCCGCTCTGCTGATGCTCCCAAAACCACAGATGATCTAATCTCCTGCAGCCTAACCTATCGCTGCCATATCACATTTCCCCTCAAAACCTAATCCTGCAGAGAGCATCCGACGCCGGCCCGGCCCCGCCGGCAGCAGCCTCGCAGGAGGACCCGTGGGTGACTGCCCGGTCACACCGGGGAGCCGGCTGGTGGGGCCGGGGCTGCAGGCACGGGGAGAGCAGGACCTGCCCCCCGCCTCGGGAGGGTTTTTTCAGCCCAGGCAGCTCCAGGGCTGCCGCAGCCGGTCTCAGCCGAGCTCAGCCGCCGGCAGAGCCCTCGCTCCGTCTGACCCCAGCCCAGCGCCGAGCCCCAGAGCGGGATGGTGGCCCGAGAGCTGCTCCGTGCCGGCCACCCCAAGATGCCAGCCTGGCCTGATGGACTATCGCAGCTTTGATGTGAATCTCACTACAGCAAACCCCGCCTGGGGCCGAGTTCTGGGCACTAATCGCACCCAGCGAGGGAGGGGAGAAAGAAGAGAGAGGAAGGCAGGAAAGCCCCGGCACGGCGCTTCCTTCCCCCTCCCCGGCACAAGCGGCTCGAGCTCTGCCACCACGTGTGCCTCTTCCATCACTGCGGCTAATGGTGATGCCGGTGCCCCGTGGTCCGTGACGGCCAGAGGCAGCATCCCGGGATGCTCTCAGCATCACCCGAGCGAGGGGCTTCGGCTCCGCGCTCTCCGGGGGGTCCGGCAGGGCTCGGGTACAGCCCCCGCGGCACTGCTGGCGGCCGGGACAGCACCTGCCTTCGCCGGCACGTGGGGTGCCGGGGCATGCTCCAGCCCGCGCGCTGCCACGCCGCCAACCGCCCGGCACACACGGGCCTCGCGGCGGATGTGAGCAGGCGTGTTTCGGGGCAGGGCTGCCTCTGCGCCGCGCCAGCACCGGCCCGGCGCGGCCAAGGTCTCCGTTGGGAGCTGAAGGCGCTATGGGGAGACAAAGGTTTAATGAGGGGTTGTTCGGCTCTCTCTGATCCTTCCGCCCATTATCTAATCAGAGCAGGGGATTTAAAAGGCCACAGTGCAGGGTGAGTCACTTCCCTGGTCGGTGCCTCAGTTTCCCCACAGGTGGTGGTGTGCCGGGGATGAGCTGAGCCCGTCTCCCCGCAGCGTGTCTCGGTGCTGGGGAATGCGGCGCAGTGGGTCCGACCCAGGGCTGGATTCCTCCGTCTGCTTTTCGCTCCACACTGACTCACCCCAACCCTGGGCACCGCACCTCCCTCCGCCCCCCAGCTGGGGAAGGGGCGCAGGGCGGCATCCCTGGGCAGCCGGGGAGGGTCCGGCAGGAGGGAGGGCGAGAGCCAGCCCTGCCCAGGGGTGCTGGGACATCCCGATGCCCAAGTGCCCAGCAGCGCGGGGCATGGGTCAGGGGCACCCACACCTCCACGCGCGGCAGCTTCGCCTCCGCCCGGCCGCTGCAGCCGGGCCCCGTGGTGGTGCCGGTGGCACGTGGGGTCCGGCTCCCCTCCCCACCAGGATTTCCTGCCGCCGTTCCCAGAATAGGCCGTGGCCCCGCATCCGTGGGGGAGCGGGTGACCCCGTGCAGCCACCAGCCGGGAACCCAGTCCCACCGCCCCGAGCGGCACCGGGACCCGGGGTCAGGCACGGGGTGAGGCGGCAGCACCGGCGTCCCACGGCTGGGGCCACGTGGCGGGACGCGTGGCCGTGCCCCCTGCCCCGTCAGCCCCCGCCGGTGCAGGGAGGGCCGGGCAGGCGGCTCCATCGCCGTAAACAGGAACCGCGGCCGGGGGGAGAGCGCGGCCCGGCCGGGAAGTGAGGGGGTGCGTGCGTCCACGACGGGATGTTCACGAATGGCGCGAGGCAGCGTCCGGCCTGGCCGGGGGGGGGAAGCACGAGTGGGGGTGCAGCACCCACCCGGGCGAGCGTGCGTGGGTGTCAGTGTGCACACACACACGGGAGTGTATGTACCTGTGTCTGTGTGCGGAGCGAGCACGTGTGTGTGTGTGCACGAGTGGGCATGTGCCCGTTCGGGGCGGTGCCGCCGGAGGGCTTGCACACGCGTGTGCAAGGACGAGGCCAGGAGGACGCGCCTCCTCCCATCCCCAGCCCGCCCTGGGTCGGGGTTTCCTGTGGCACAACCCACCCGCGGGGCTCCTTTTCCTCCTCCCCGGCTTCGGGGGGTGCCAACCCCAGCAGAGGGGCAGGGGCGGCACCGGGCAGCGTGCCCACGCGCCCGTGTCGGCCCCGTCCTGCGCTGTGCCACAGGCAGCCAAACCCACGGAGCCGTGGGGCTGCCCCGGGACCCCGACCCCTCTTGGGCAGCAGCCCCAAGCCCCCCAAGGCGGTGACGGGGAGGCCAGGCGAGGGGTGCCCGCGGCCCCAGGCTGGCACCGTGCCCCCCGCCCGGGTGAGGTTCCCACATTCCTGACGCAGCTCCAAGCGGAGCAGTGGGCAGGCGCGGGGCGGGGATGCCGCCGCGCTGAGTGTGCGCCCGTGTGTCAGCGCGTGGGGCAGCCTGGCGGGACGCACCGCCCCACGCCCCCCCCCGCCGGCCACCCCACGCCGGGCCCCGGGGCCAGCCCTTGGCACACGCTTGGGCTCTGCAGGATCCGTCCCACACGGCCCCGGCTCTGCCAAATCCCCCAGGATTTGGCAAAGGTCCCCCATGGGGAGGGGGGTCGGGCCCCCACGGGTGGGCTCGCTGCCTGTCAGTGCCCCCCCCACAGCCGTGGGACCCCCCGGGTGGGGGCACNTTACTTTCCCCCTGATTTATGAGCCTGGGTCACCCCTGGAACAAGGTTCAGCCTGTACCCGAGGAGGCTACTGAAATCCTGGGTCCTTCCCCTCCCCAGGGCTGGCAACTTGCTTAAGCATTTATAATAATAATAATGATAATAANGAGCTCCCCCTGGCCACGGGGCAGGATTGAGGGGTGGGTGCTGAGGATGCTGCACCCCAATTGTACTCCGGACTACACCCCCCACAATGCATTGCGGGCCACACTGGCCCCACCCACTCTGGGACAGCCTCGGTGCATGATGGGGTGGGTAGTCCCGGGGGTGGCCGGGCTGTGGGGTCCCCGGGCTGTGATGGGGTCCCCGGGATGTGATGGGGTCCCAGGGGTCTGCGACGGTGGCACCGCCGCCTCCGCTCAGCTCCCGCGGACACCCTGCCCACGGCGGCAACGCTCCCCGTCCCCCGGCGATGCCAACACCCGGGGGCCCGGTCGGGGCGAGGGCTGGGGCAGCTTCGGGGCGAGGGGGGAGCCGTGGCTGCGGGGTGAGGGGATCAGCCCCGGGACGGCGGCAGAGGCACGGCACGGTGCGGGCGGTGCTGGCTGGCTCGCGGCGGCGGCAGCCTCCGCTCTCGCCCGGGCTGGACCACAAACCGCCCCAGCCGGCCCCTGCGGCGGGGGCCGAGGGATGGGATGGGGTGGGATGGGGTGGGGAG
>VZTQ01013922.1:0-102164 GCA_013400755.1 Pelecanoides urinatrix
CCCCCCGGCGCGGGGCGGCGCCCCCCGCCCCCAGCCCAGCGCGCTGCGGGACGCGCCTGTTCCCTGCCCCGGCTCGGCCCGCTGCCCCGGCGGCCCTGCGCGCCGGCTCTGCCCGGTGCCCCGGCTCCCATAACCGGTTTCGTAATTCGGTAGCAGAGCAGCCATGTTACAGTCGCGATCCGGCGCTCCGGCCCCGCCGCTCCTCCGCTGCCGGCGGGCCCGGGGCTCGGCCCGGCCCGGGGCGCCTCGCCGGGGGGCAGACCCTGGCGGGGGGGGGCGAGCCCCGAGCTCGGTGCCGTGCGTGGCTGCGGGGAGCCCACCCCGAACGGCCAGTACCCGAGGCGTGCGTTGTGTTAGCTCTGGGGGAGAGGCTTGGGGAGAGCCGGTGCGAGGCAGGCACCCCGCTCCCTCTGCCCCAGACCCCTAGAAAGTTGTCACCAGGCCTCGGAGCTGGAGCAGCGGAGGCCGAGCGTGGAAAGCGGGGGGCGGGGGAGGTGATTTATGCTCTTGGCTTTGCCTGAAGGTTAGCAAATGGGCTCCCAATTGTTTCTGCAGTGCTCTTGACAGGGTCCGGCTCTCACCTGGCTGAAATTCACTGTTACCTGCTAATCAAAGTACTGTTGCCATCACTGTTACTTTAGAAACATTTAAATACAATTATATATACATATTTACCAAATAATTGCAGGCTTGCATGAGAGTTCACCCTGGAGCAGCCTTGGTGTCAGAGCAAAAATAGTGTAAGCCCTCCTGTTTCCTGATAACTGAATTTACACCTGCATGATAAAAATGTCAGTAGCTGTTATTTACTTGTTACTTATTTACTGTGAGTATCTCCTGATACGGTGGCTAGGCATTATTTAACAGTTGTGTTTTGGTTAAGCTGCAGCTTTGTGAAGGCAGCGTAGCTCTTGGGCATCGCTGCTCCTGGCAGGCTGCTGTTGCACCGCCAGTGTTTTGTTTTTTGTGGCATTAATGCAAATTGATTTAGAGGGATTAATTTGTGGACTTGTTCCATCCAGCTTGTTGTACTTTGCTGTTTTGGGGGTGTGGCGTGTGGAATTTCACCTGTTGAACAAAGTTAATTCCTCATCAGGTGGGTTTGCTGAGAGGCAGGAGCTGGACCCAGCAGAGCTTCCTGGTAGCTGCGGGTTCGTGGGGAGTAAAGTTACGTGTGCGGTCAGGTATTTTCAGAACTCATATGCATAGGTGCCTGTTAGTATAATCTGAAGTGGACCCTGCTGTACACTGCATCCAGGCTACCGAGGCGCCTTCTTCTATAAAAATCTGCTGAAAGGGCAGAAGGAGGATGCCTTCGTCCTCCCCCACCGGAGCAGGGGGATCAGGAATGCAGCTGGTGACACGCTGTAGAGGGCATCGGTGTGAGTGTGGAAATGCAGCCTTCCAGTAGAAAAGCAGGTAGAATCCTTTGGCTGCTCGTGCACACACCTATTTCTGTGGGTGTGCTCTGTGTTTTGTTTTGTTTCCTCTCCAGGAGACTTTCAGAGAGATGCGTGTGTGTTTGTAGAGGGGCAGTGCCTCTGTTCCTGCAGCATGCCCCAGCAAGGGAGGGATGCATGTGCTTCTCCAAGGGTCAGGATTTCTTTTTTGTTTTCCTCAGAGGTTTTCTAATCTGTTGAGTGATGGAAAAACTCCTCTTTGGGTTCCTTTACTGTCGGTGTGCTGGAAAACAGTCAGTACGCTGTAATGGTGCTGAAGAAATGTGCTCTGTTCCCCAAAGCATGCATGTTTCTGCTTAATAACTATAATTGCATGTGCTTTGGAGTTGTGGGGTCCCTGTGACTGGTGCCGAAGAGTGGTCCCATCTTTGGCTGGGTGCGAGAGCAGTACCTTCGGCGGCTGCTGAAGTTGCTGGAGGGTTCGCTCCATATTCTGACTCCTTAAGCTGGCAAATTTGGCTCAGCGTGCCGATGTCTAGGAGCTAGGAGAGAGGACACTTCCCTAACAAGGTGTGACTCCATGGCCTTGCAGCTGTAGATGCATTTTTTTCCTTCCCTACAAGTTTAAGAGGCTATTATTTAAAACATGATATATCCAGCTATGTACCACTGGTGGTGTAACAGAAGCCAATGGCTTAAGTGTAAAATTGCATCTGAAGTGCATTGCGTTCGTCGTGCTTATTGAGGAGAAGGGGGAGAGTACTTGGTCTCCGCAAAACCCACTGATTAGATTCACTTTCTGCTTTGGGTTTCTTCCCTAAGTTTTGGACTAGTGTTTATATACCACCATAAATGCTCTCCTACATCACTCTGTATTTGTGCAGGCAGGCCCAAGATATCTGTAGTAAGCCTACAGATCCTCAAGGGTTTTGAGACAACGTTCAGAAGGATGGGGTGAAAACAATTTCTGAATAGCTCTGCTGTCGTGTCTTACAAGTAGGAGGGTTGCCGAGCTGTTTGATTTACGCAAATGCATGAAAGGAAGGCAGGAGGCTGGTGAATTGGGTGGGCAGCCGCTTACCTGCAAGTGCAAATGTGGGATATGCTGGTGGTGCTCGGGTGGCCGATGGGTTTGCGGCGGGGATCTGCTTTGGTGCTGGCTGAGAAGCCCGTGGCAGAACCATCAGGTCCCTTTGCTTGTCGTGTGAAGGAGCTCGGTGATCTCATTGCTGCAGGCAGGTGCTCCGGGTCAGTCGCACGTCACGTGAAAGGAGGTAAATGTGTGCCTCTGTGCTATGCTCAGTCAGTAATTAATACTGAGTTTGTGAAATGTTATTCGTATAATTATGGTGCAGCTTGAGACAGCTCGAGGTAATAACTCTGCCCCTTTTGTGCGCACAGAGACTTTTCTCTGCTATAATGTGCTATTTTTGCAGCGACGAGGTACACTTCAAGGGCCTGTTTTACGTAATTTAAAACAAAACCAGAAGAATTCAGCAAAGAGGGAGAGCGGGACTGGAGGGTGGGTGTGCGTAGGTAGGCAGGAATTAAACTTGTGTATTGTTACAGTCCTTAGCATTCAAACCTCTCAGTCCTGACAGTCATTTTTAAACAGCTAGTTTGCTGGAAGAAGTATTTTGGCTGCAGCCCCCACGTAAACCTGGGTGCCGATCAGGGTGGAAATCAATACGTCGTGTCCCTGGCTCTTAGAGCAGCAATTACAGGCAGCTCTTGGGAACATCGTTGGAGCCATGTGTCAGCACCCTCATGTTTGAATTCTGGTTTGAATTAGTATTGGTTGAATTAATTGCGAGCAAAAGGCGTGCCTGTGCCCTGTGGTCCGGGTCAGGCTGCATTGGGGGGGCGGGATGCTGGTGACAATGCGGGGATGCAGGCAGGCAGAGCATCGCAGCAAGTGCTGTGGCAGCTTAGCAGTCAGCTGTGGCCCCTGTTCCTGCTGGGTGCACGTCTGGGCTTAGGGTCTTTGCTGAATCTACATCTGTATTTTCAGTAGTTTGAGGAAAAGCAGTATCTGTGGGGAAATCCAAAGTTTGGGTGCAGGGACTTGCTGTGCTGAATCAGGTGGCTGGTCCGTTTAGCCTCATGTTTTTGCTTTAGTCTCCTCCCAGCATTAAATGGAAAACACCTTAATTAACGTTGGTAAAGTGCTTGAAGTTGTAAAGCGCAATCAATGGCTAAGTGTTTTATTAATAATACCTCGCTCAGCATTTGGCTTATCTCGCTTCCTATTGCAGAGCGTCGGTGGCCCAGGGTGCTCGCTGTGTCCCAGCTGGCGTTGCATGGAGCTGGGGTGCGATGTGGGGGATGGTGGTGTTTGCTTGGACGCTGCCAAAATTCAGCTGGGAAGGGAGCGGGAGCTGCACCCTGCTCCTGGAATAAAGGATTTCTCCTTGCTGCGCAGTGATCTTGGGCATATGCAGCATAAGAAAGACTTGTATCGTGTCTTGGTAGTTGGTGATGCCAAAGGGCCAGGAGGACCTTTCTGCTCGTGACAGCCTAAAATAGTTTTCTCTTTTTCTCTTTGATCTCTGTACACTTTCATAGCTACAGTGCAAGACTTTGACTTTTGCCTAGGAGGCAATCAGTTACCTCTGTGCTGTTGCTATTTTGTGAGTAATCATCTCAGGCTGTTGAAAATGCACCATTTTCATCTTTCCAGAAATCTTCCCTTCTGTTTGTTCTTCCAGAGCTTGAGAGCTGATACTGTAAAGGAACCTGAGGAATTTGGATACTGCTGTCTGGTCGGGTATTGGGAGCATTTTTGCACCAAGCTTATGGCAAGATCAAGGTCTTGCTGTACTACTACTCTTTCTAATAATTTCCTACTTCATTTATCTCTGTCCTGCATAGTTCATGGGGTCAGGGAGCAATTAGTTTCATGCTCTGAAACAATTGCATGCACTGGGAAATAAATGTGTGCATAGTAACATTCACATGGTGGTTCTAGATGGGAGGAACTGGCTGCAGATAGCACTTCAGGTCCCCACTACATCTTAGTCTTTGAAGACGTTAATTTAAAATATCCTTTCTGGAGTTTTCCTATTTTAAAGTGTCATCTGGTGTGGTTAACATAATATTTAGATTATCATTCCTTTAGGGCCTGTCCAGGGGAGTTTTAGTGAAGCTCCTGAGGATAAGTAAGCTCCAGTAAACTCTGAAGTTGAAGGAGGACTTAATCCAGGGTTTCTGCCTCCCTGGTTTGTAGCATAACCATGAAGATATTTGGTGTTAGACTTGCAGATGGGGAGAGGGAGGTATAAACAAGTCTTAAACTCGGAGAAGGTTAAGGGCGATTTTGTCTATTGGATTCGGGCACTCAAATAATCACTGGTGGGGCTGGGTACCCTCTGAAAGGACAGCCTTTCCTCCCATTACTTATTCTTCGTTACTCCAGATACGTTAGTAGACTCGGTGTTCTCTGGCACTGGGGCCAGGTGATGCAGAAAAATCTGCATCCTTAGTGTGAAAACTCTCTGAGCTGCCCAAAGAGGCTTTGCAGCTGGGGAGGCTCATTGCCTTTGAGGGCAAACGCCTTTCCTTGAGTGGTCCCTACTCCTCTCCTTGCACCAAACAGGGCCAAAGTACATCACTATAAATTAGGCACTAAACTTCAGCACTAGTGTGTTCTATAGCAAAGCTTCAGTCTCCAGCTTATTAAAATTCAATTCGCATAATTTCTTGTTGACAGCGAAGTGTGAGATAAGAGCCGTTGGTACTGACGCAGCAGCTTGCAGAACCGGTGTGCTCGTAACGCGGCGTGCGGAGCCAGGATGCGGCTACGTCTGCGCGTGAAGCCCTGAGGAATCGGTCGACCGGAGGCCTCGTTTTTCAGGATATGTCCTTGCGCATGGGAGGCTGAAGGCTCAGGGAGTTGCTCCTCACTGCTGGCAGATTTGCAATCTATTCCTGCTTTCTCTTGCTGTATAATGTTGCACAAGTCATCATGGCTGATGCTTTCAGGTATCGAGATGAATTTTGTGGAAGCAACAGGTCTGGAGACCTCAAGCTAGCCAAATACGTATTTTGACGTTTGGAGATGTGTCCTGAGTTAGCAGGAGGTGGAATGGGTTTACCTTTTTTCGAAGCAAAAGAAGCAGCAGGTCTGAGTTGTCCCACTAGAACAGACATTGAATAACTGCTTGGCCAAAATCCTTTTCATAGTCAGTTCATTTGCGGGAGTTGCAGAGGGAAGGAAAAGCTCTTCCCAAAATTTTGCTCATGCATCCTTGGCCAAGGAGGATGATCGGAGGCGTGGGGGTGCCAGGGTTTGGGGGTACCTCCCCTGGGGTGAGAGGCTGAGGCTGAGTGATGGTGACAGGCTGTGAACTAAGGGGACCTAAGATAACAGAGGCTTTATAGGAGGACAATGCATCGCTGGGTAAGAACAACTTTGCAGACATATTGATTATGATTGAGTGTGACACTGGCCGGAGGCGGTGGCTCCCAGGGACATCCTGATACCCCAGTGCCCCTCAGCTGGGCCCTGGCTGTGTGCCTTCAGTAATCTGATAAATTGCTTATTTCTCTAATCTTGTTAGTCCTCTCCTTCCCCAGACCCCTGCGAGGAGCTGCCGGGATGGGACAGAGCTGGCAGTGTGCGATGCAGGCTGGCTGCTGCCAGCTGGACTCGGTGTGGGTGGTTTTGGGGTAGGTTTCTGGTTTTTGGCTGTGCCTGGTGAGGTGGTGTGTCTGTGTCCAAAATTTGCTAAATTGCGAAGACCTCTGCTTATGAGTGCAGAAGGTGAGCTGCAACGGAGAGCTGCATTTTTGCGTAGAGCACCTGATGAGAAATGGGCTTTTGTCATTAGGATGTCTGCGGGGGCTGCAGCAGGCAGGGCCGTGTTTGCCATAAGAAATGCTAAAAGCTATCGAGTTTTGCTTTTCAGATGTGCGGTCAGCTGCAGGTTTTAAGTACATGCAGTGCCGTGGCTGGAGTTTGCTTTCGGATTGCTCAGATGATGGGAAAGGAGGAAAGATGCCCACGGAAAGATGAAGGGGAGCGTGGTGCCGTGGTAAAGACATCATGGATCTCCTGCGGGCACCCGGGAGACCCAGCATTTGGGAGAGGATCAACCTCATCGCTGAAGAAGGAAAAGGGACTGAGTGATGCTCTGCTGTGGTGTGGTCCAGGGCTGGGCTGCATCCCAGTCTTGGAGAATCGCCCATGTTTCTTGCTGCTTCTGCAAACTTTTTTCTGGAAGGAGCACCTCTTCTGAGGGCATCCATAAATCCATTTCTTGCCCTTCTCAGTCCTTACAGAGTCATTCTGCCTCTTAACTTTTCATGCTACTTCTCCCTCTAAATTAAAATTTCGCAGGTTTTACAGGCTGCATCTGGGAGCCNGTCTTTGAAGACGTTAATTTAAAATATCCTTTCTGGAGTTTTCCTATTTAAAAGTGTCATCTGGCGTGGTTAACATAATATTTAGGTTATCATTCCTTTAGGGCCTGTCCAGGGGAGTTTTAGTGAAGCTCCTGAGGATAAGTAAGCTCCAGTAAACTCTGAAGTTGAAGGAGGACTTAATCCAGGGTTTCTGCCTCCCTGGTTTGTAGCATAACCATGAAGATATTTGGTGTTAGACTTGCAGATGGGGAGAGGGAGGTATAAACAAGTCTTAAACTCGGAGAAGGTTAAGGGCGATTTTGTCTATTGGATTCGGGCACTCTCAAATAATCACTGGTGGGGCTGGGTACCCTCTGAAAGGACAGCCTTTCCTCCCATTACTTATTCTTCGTTACTCCAGATACGTTAGTAGACTCGGTGTTCTCTGGCACTGGGGCCAGGTGATGCAGAAAAATCTGCATCCTTAGTGTGAAAACTCTCTGAGCTGCCCGAAGAGGCTTTGCAGCTGGGGAGGCTCATTGCCTTTGAGGGCAAACGCCTTTCCTCGAGTGGTCCCTACTCCTCTCCTTGCACCAAACAGGGCCAAAGTACATCACTATAAATTAGGCACTAAACTTCAGCACTAGTGTGTTCTATAGCAAAGCTTCAGTCTCCAGCTTATTAAAATTCAATTCGCATAATTTCTTGTTGACAGCGAAGTGTGAGATAAGAGCCGTTGGTACTGACGCAGCAGCTTGCAGAACCGGTGTGCTCGTAACGCGGCGTGCGGAGCCAGGCTGCGGCTACGTCTGCGCGTGAAGCCCTGAGGAATCGGTCGACCGGAGGCCTCGTTTTTCAGGATATGTCCTTGCGCATGGGAGGCTGAAGGCTCAGGGAGTTGCTCCTCACTGCTGGCAGATACACAATCTATTCCTGCTTTCTCTTGCTGTATAATGTTGCACGAGTCATCATGGCTGATGCTTTCGGGTATCGAGATGAATTTTGTGGAAGCAACAGGTCTGGAGACCTCAAGCTAGCCAAATACGTATTTTGACGTTTGGAGATGTGTCCTGAGTTAGCAGGAGGTGGAATGGGTTTACCTTTTTTCGAAGCAAAAGAAGCAGCAGGTCTGAGTTGTCCCACTAGAACAGACATTGAATAACTGCTTGGCCAAAATCCTTTTCATAGTCAGTTCATTTGCGGGAGTTGCAGAGGGAAGGAAAAGCTCTTCCCAAAGTTTTGCTCATGCATCCTTGGCCAAGGAGGATGATCAGAGGCGTGGGGGTGCCAGCGTTTGGGGGTACCTCCCCTGGGGTGAGAGGCTGAGGCTGAGTGATGGTGACAGGCTGTGAACTAAGGGGACCTAAGATAACAGAGGCTTTATAGGAGGACAATGCATCGCTGGGTAAGAACAACTTTGCAGACATATTGATTATGATTGAGTGTGACACTGGCCGGAGGCGGTGGCTCCCAGGGACATCCTGATACCCCAGTGCCCCTCAGCTGGGCCCTGGCTGTGTGCCTTCAGTAATCTGATAAATTGCTTATTTCTCTAATCTTGTTAGTCCTCTCCTTCCCCAGACCCCTGCGAGGAGCTGCTGGGATGGGACAGAGCTGGCAGTGTGCGATGCAGGCTGGCTGCTCCCAGCTGCCAGCTGGACTCGGTGTGGGTGGTTTTGGGGTAGGTTTCTGGTTTTTGGCTGTGCCTGGTGAGGTGGTGTGTCTGTGTCCAAAATTTGCTAAATTGCGAAGACCTCTGCTTATGAGTGCAGAAGGTGAGCTGCAACGGAGAGCTGCATTTTTGCGTAGAGCACCTGATGAGAAATGGGCTTTTGTCATTAGGATGTCTGCGGGGGCTGCAGCAGGCAGGGCCGTGTTTGCCATAAGAAATGCTAAAAGCTATCGAGTTTTGCTTTTCAGATGTGCGGTCAGCTGCAGGTTTTAAGTACATGCAGTGCCGTGGCTGGAGTTTGCTTTCGGATTGCTCAGATGATGGGAAAGGAGGAAAGATGCCCACGGAAAGATGAAGGGGAGCGTGGTGCCGTGGTAAAGACATCATGGATCTCCTGCGGGCACCCGGGAGACCCAGCATTTGGGAGAGGATCAACCTCATCGCTGAAGAAGGAAAAGGGACTGAGTGATGCTCTGCTGTGGTGTGGTCCAGGGCTGGGCTGCATCCCAGTCTTGGAGAATCGCCCATGTTTCTTGCTGCTTCTGCAAACTTTTTTCTGGAAGGAGCACCTCTTCTGAGGGCATCCATAAATCCATTTCTTGCCCTTCTCAGTCCTTACAGAGTCATTCTGCCTCTTAACTTTTCATGCTACTTCTCCCTCTAAATTAAAATTTCGCAGGTTTTACAGGCTGCATCTGGGAGCCAAACCCTTCAGGGTTGTCTGACGGGAAGCTGGCGTGTCGCAGCCTTTGCTGCTGCCGTCCCCGGGGATGCACTCCTCTCCCATGCAATCTCTGCTTTGTTGTCCTGCTTCACTGGGTGGCATCCGGAGGAGAATCCCAAACCTCTCCATCACCTCCTTTCTTGTGAGAGCGTGTGTCCTGATCCCTCAGTGGGGAATTAAATCTCCTTTCTGCAGAAAATAGCATACATTGAGAGGGGGAAAAAAGAAGTATTTGGTGTGAATACGTATGATATGTGAGATGTAAAGAATGCAGGCAAGCACAATGCCATGCTGATGCCTATCTTCGGGTTTTTCTGTGCCTCCTTTTTGTAACAGCAATCAAACCTGGAGAGCTGACATTGCTGTGGAGAAGCAGTTTTTTACAGAGAAGATGAAACAGGGCTTGTGCCTCTGCTCCAGCAGATTGAGGCCATTGACAGTGCTTGGGGTTTGTAACTGAGAGCCTCTCTGTGACCTGAATCTCTATTTTCATTTGCCTTTTAATTCTTATAAAAACCTGGGATTTGCAGAAGTGGACATATCTTTCTGATGGTAACAACCTGCACTACCCAGGACATTAACTTGCCAACCAAATCCCTTGGCCACCTTACAACGGGAGGGTTTTCCAGTAGTGAATGCATGCAAGCATGCACGCTGTTTAAGCACGGAGTCGATGATAGATGAGGGCTGGCAGCGCACCTCCACACTTCTGCTCCAGCCCGTTGTTTTTAAGCAAACTGTCCATCCTCCTCCCCTGGAAATTTACTGGGAAAAATAGTGTGGGGTTACGGTTGGCCTTCGCCGATGGGCTGAATGGGAAGCCCAGCACTGGGTCTGCAGAGTATTCATGCAGCAGGGTAATTGCCCTAAGTAACAGCTTCCCCTTTAACAGCAGAATATCCTAAAATGCTTAGTTCAGTGTTGTGTTCTTGTTTAGGTGTGCACAAGAGTGTTACATACCCTTTAGGGATGTGTTAAAAGGTCTTTGTAAGATTCTGCTTTTGATGTTTGGGCTGCTTTGAGCAGCCTCTGCCCTCCCATCACAAAGAGTTTTTTTTTCCAGGATATTTGTGATTGCTGTAAGATACTGTTGCGCGTCGAAATTTGGTGTAGGTGCACAAGCATGGGAAGTGTTCGCCTGTTTTCCAGGGAGATGTTAGGGGTGGAAGGCAAAACAAACTGATTTGGGAAACTTACCTTTGATGTTTAGATGCTCTCTGAAGTTGCAGGAAGGGAAAAAGAGCATCTTAGAAGAAACCTAAAGGATTGCTATAAAGGTTTTAGAGGACTATACTGAGATTTCCAGTAGGAAAATCTCCAAATGCAACTGCATTTTGCATTTTGAATAGGGCCTGCCCTCTGATACGAAAGCCGGGAGGGCACGGCACGTTTTGGCACGGCTGCCACAGCCTGCTGCGTGGGGTCTGGGCACAGCGGTGCTGCTGGAGAAGACCTTGGGGGATCCGATTTCCCCCCGGAGCTGTGCACATCTGCAGCGCTTCTCTAGTGCGGCTCCTCGCCCAGGGTGCAGGGAAGAGCAGAGCCCAGCTCTGGGTTACTCGTTGGGCATCGGATGCGCTGCTGAAGCTCAACAGCATAGTTTTATGATTTCATCCTACAGAAATCAGATTCTTTGTCCAGCAATGGCAAAATACTCCTTCTGTGTGTGTTTAGCATTGTTTTTTCTAGTCTTAAATGCATCCAATTATTTGCTTTTATATTTATCAATTATTGCATTATCTGCTTGGGCAAAACCTGTCATTTTATCCACCTGCGGATTCATAATGTTAATTCCTGGAACTTTTATATCCCCTCTAACGTGTCTGGTGTCATTAAATGGCTTTGTCCAAATTTGTCACTATTTCTTTCCTATCAAAGCAATGGCTCAGGCAGGAGAGGGGGAACCACTTCAGGTGGAGAAGCCGCGTGCTCCCCGCACATTTGCATCATATAATTGAATCTGCAAAGAGCGTCGTCATTCTTGGGAACGGCGCTTGTTTTAAAGCTGCGCAGGGTTTTGTTCAAATGAGCTTTGGTTTCCCGAATGATCTCCGTTTGTGGTGAACTGACAGTTCAGGGCGAGAGGCCTGATTAATGGAGTTACTGGATTTCCATGGAAAGCAGCGGGAGTTGGTAGGGCTGAAGAGTGCAGCTCCTGTGGGGAAAAAACATCAAAATAAAAAGCTCATAGTGGCATGGGTCTGAGAAACCATAAAGGCCACCTATTTAGCAAAAAAGCTGTATTTAATGCCATGAAGGCATATTTTGGAGTAGCGTGTTGTAATATAAGCGAAAATGCTGCAGGCTTTATTAATTACAAGGTACCTGGGCAGTTGCTGAGCGTGGGCTTCAGGGTGGATTCCTGCAAGGCCCTGGAGTCCTGACGCTTTCGTACACAGATGCTTTTGGTGGGTTGTTGGAGCTGCTGGGAGAGGCGGTGGTGGGGACGAGCCTGGGAACGGAGGGGAGCTGAGCGGCTCTCCAGCGGCCAGTCCCGAGCATCTCCTCCCAGTGCCCAGCACTGTCTGTCCCAGTTCAGGAGCTGCTGAATGAGCAGGCTTCAAAGGGAGAGAAAGGGGTTAATGGGGCGTGCTGGAACAGGGGTTATGAGCTGCCACCTTGCCCTACTTGCCTGTGATCTCATGCCCCTGTCATTGTGTGGCTTTGGTCCAGCTCTGGGACTTGAGCGCCCAAAGCTGCTTGCAAGCTGCTGAAGTTTGCTGGACTCGCGTAAAGGTCTGCAGCGGCTGTCGTTCCCCGGGGCAGGCGCCGGCAGCTGCCGAGGTTGCTCCGAGTGCGGCACTGAGTACAACTTAGTGTTGCTTTCAGGCAGAGCAAAGCTTCAGAAAGCACTTTGCATTTTCACCACCTTTGCGGAGAACCTTCTTATGTGCTGTTCCTCCCTGGACGTGCATCATTTCCAGGGTATTTTGGTAAATGATCTAATTTAACACATCTTCTACACCCTGCTTATCACTGTGGTTTCAGAGTGCATTCGTTAGGGACCAGTTTGATTTTGGGCATAATTCCTCTGATGGGCGCATTCGCTCTGCAGCAGCAGAATGTCTTTGATTCAGCATTACGCGTATGGCAAGATTAATGGAAAGCACTTTACTAAATAGGCTTGAATACCTTGTAGGTTCCTTAAAGATTCTCTTCTTTTTCATTTAAATGGAACCATATTATCTTGGGCTGAGGTTTATTTGATGCTGTTGTGGTTTGTGGACTGTAGTGTTCCCTGCGCTGCCGGGGTTGGACTGCTGCGCACCAGAGCGTCTGTAGCTCCTGGAAATAGCCCGGTGCTAAATCTGGTTATACGGTTGTGATTATTTTATATTTGTTTTACTTTGGGGGGGGGGAAGCATGCATAAAGAAAGCCATGAGAGCTCTGCCTCTTAATTAGTCCAACAATAACGTGGTAATGACCACCCTGCAGGATTAAAAACCCATATGCAGATAACACATTAACTCTGCTCGTTGGCAGCATTAAGTGATCCAGATAATATCAACTGAGCAGAGCTGGCTGGTGTGCCAGTGACAGCCTGTCGATACTGTGATGTCAGCATGCACACCTTTGACCTCATCACAAAGTTTAGTCAAACCTGGCTTTGCATGGTCATATTTTCCAGTGGATGTGAATATTTTTCAGGGAGAAATTGAGTAAATCCTCCTTGGTGAGAGACCCTTCATGGATGGCCCTGGGAGCAATATTTGGGTATAGATTTGCAGGGCTGCAGCCTATTTCAAGGCCTTTATTAACATGCTGATATACCTGGTTCTTGGACACATGGGATGTGGTGCTGCTGCTAAGGTTAATTTCCCATAATTTTGAAGGGTTGTTTCTACCCCTTGGTGCCATCCCTGCGCCAGGAGATGGTTACCAGCTCTGAGAATGTCGATGACCTGATCCAGGTCTTTGCCACAGGCGAGCTGAGCCTGTGGGGCTGAAAGGTCTGAGGTATTTCGGCACCCATCTGGCTGCAGGGACCTGCCCCTTGGTCAGGACGTGCATAAAGGGCTTTGGCTTTGGGTCGGTAGAACCTCCTGCAGGAATTCATGCCCAGTGTCATCTCGGGCTGGTTGCTCAAAGTCACCCAGATACCTTCAAAAAATGCCAGTGTTGGATCCTCCAGCGTATTGTGAGCTGAGAGCAGCTGAGCTTTTGGATTCTCTTGGAGAAAAGAAAATTATCTGAGCCTTGAAGACTTGCTGTGATTTATGCTAGTTCCTCTTAGTTGCAGCTGTACATAAAGACTCCAAATCGGGGCATATTTTGCTTAACTGCAGTTTTTGCGAGGTAATTCTAATTTGCTAATTCATTTTTGGTCATTACTGCCGATGCAAGTACAAGCTTATTTTGCAGCAATGGTTTGCATCTTTCCTAGACTCGAATTAGCAAATGAGTGTTGATAATCTTTGTGACAGTCTGGTGAGGAGAGGGGAAGTGGAAATGTTGGAGTGATGCTCTGAAGATAATTTTGTTCATGTTTTTTTTAATATCAGTGGTCAAAGACACGTGCCAAACCAAGTATCTTGAGTAAGAAGGGCGAGTTGAGCATTGCTGGCTACAAGTAGGTGGCATGAATGGATGTAGTGCTGGAGATAACCAGTAGGAAATTATTAAACATACTCTGGTTCCTCTCGGGTGTGTTTTCAGCATATCTTGAATTTCTTTAAGTGTGTGTACACCGTTCAGAGGGTAATACCATTAATTAGACCAACAAGAAAGACTAATAAAAAAGTATAACCCTCTATAGTATACTAGGTTTATCGTGATTAGCAGAGCTGCTCTGAGCTCATCGTAAATCTCTGTATATGTTGTTAGGAGAGCAGTATTAAGTTGGTAATTAACATAGCCAAAAAGTTTTCATTGTTTGCTCAGTTGAAAATGAGTGAAAAACAGTAAGGAAAATAAACCAGCACAGAACTTTGAATATAGGATAAAAGCACAAAGGTTTTCCTTTATTCCAGTCTATTGGGAAACAACGGTGGGGAGAAGAGGCGTAGGGTACCACAGATACTATGGCTGAGACTCTAAGTCAAGGAGGATGTCAGCTGCCCGCCTGTAACTCATCCCCTTGCCCCGTGGCTTTTGCAGGCACCCCGCTGTACTGGGCCAGAGCCTTTTTCAATACGTGTGCAGTGCCGAAAAGTCTGTGTCTGCCTCCGCGTGCGTGCGCACGGCTCCCATCAGCATCGGGGGGAGTCACGGGAGCCTGTCCAGAGCAGAACAGAGCCCATAGATCCTATACCAGTGCTACGCAAAACACCGTATTTTATCAGCACGCTCATGCTTGAGCTGGTTAAATAGTGTCCTGGGCAATATACAGCCAATTCTTTCTGAATTTTAGCCGAAACTTTGCCAGGTAAAGCAGCAGACAGTGTGCATGCTCGCGTGCTGCTGCAGCCATCTCATTTCATAACGACAGAGGAGGGACGTGCTGGAGTCACGTTATTCACAGGCGGGTTGTTCTGGGTGGTATTAAAAGTATTATCACGATGAAGTGCTGGTCAGGCACTCAACTCCGTAAACACGGAGTTCGGTGTCTGTCTGTGACAAGTGCCGTCGCTGACAAAGAATCCTAATGAGGAGCCGTGGCCCGTGCGTTATCCTGCCGGGCTGGGATCTGCGCACGGCAGTTTCCTTCCTGCCGGTGTATTCAGGCAAGCACAAACTTGCTCGTTAGTTATTTCACCTCTTATAAATGATGGCTAGCAGGGAAGGTTAGCTACTTTCTGATGAACTCATGAATGTATATATTTTTTTACATTTTTATTTTTTAATTTATTTTTATGGTTAAGAACTGCAGCACAACCAGGAGATTTTTGCTGTGATGGTACCTGTGCTGGAATATTTATCCTTGCTCTTCAGCATTTCCTGTGAGCTTATTTGCATGAGGTTGAACTACTAAGCAAATGTTCCCCGTGTTTTAACCTGTTGCACAGCTACACCATGCCTTTCTTCGTTAGCCTGCTATGGAAATGAAGGCAGATAACTGGAGCTCCCATTGTGTGGATGTGCTGCAAACAGACAAAAAGCAGCGCAGTCCTTATCAGCGCCATCGATAAACGAGGGCACAAAAGCCCTGGCGTGGACCCACATCTCCTACTTACTTGGAGATTAAAAGCTCTTGAGGCTTTGGTTTGTTGTGAAAGTTAATTGCGAAGCACTTGAACCTTGGCAGGGCTCCCGCGCTGAGACTCGTCAGGCCCGAGCTGAGCCCTCCGACAGGTACGGGTCTTGTCCGGGCTGGCTGCTGCGGCTCCCTGCGCAGTCACGGCGGGACCGGTACCTCCGCAGGGCATTTCTTCCCACATCTTTTAGACGTACCAGGAGGAGATGAATGGTCCTCAGGAGATGCCGGTCTCTCCCCACCGACTGTAGCGTGAGCCAGGGCAGCAGGCGAGTTGATCGCACCCATAACATGAATCTCTGCCGCTGGCTGCATCACTGCTGAGGCACTGCTTCAGCTTAATTAAGGGTTGCGTTTGGTAAAGGCCGTCGTGCTTGCGTCAAATTACGTCTGCAAGCAGAGTTGGTTCCTCAAGGGTGTTCCCAGCACTGCTCATTGCCCAGCGCGTCTCCATGACCCATTCTCCTCTGTCAAGTCTTGGTGTCCCGGAGCATCTCCTGAGATCTTCTCAGGTCTTTTGGGGTCATGACCCACATCCAGGACCCTTGCGTTTTTGGATTGATCCTCCAGGTCCTCCACATGAAGGTGGTTGCAGCTTCAGAGCTGCCAGTGCTGCCAGGTGAATGAACCCAAAAGGCCATGCCTCTTCTCTTCGTGCTTTGCCTTGCCCCTTTCATTAGCATTTAAATAGGCTCACGGCGGAGCTTTCTGCATCGCCAGTGCTCTGAGAGATGGGAAGTTCTGTCAACCAGCCAGGCTGCTCAGCATAAACCTGAAAGAAAAGCAGAAATAAAAGCCGAGCCACATGATTGCACAGGGATGACACTTTTGGGTTTTGTTTTGGATTTTTTTTTAAAGATGCTTTCTGTGATAGTTCTTTCCTGGCCAGTGGCTGTACAAAACCGTATGCACTGAGTAACTGTGGGATCTGGGGACCTGCAGGATGGGTGGTTGGGTTGCAGATATTGCAGCGCTGGACATCTGCAGTAGAGACTGAGGGTGTAAGGCTTGCTGTTGTGGGGCTGGTTTAGACAGGTTGGTCCAAAGTTGATGCTAGCTATATATGTTGCTTTGCTTTGGTCTTCAGTTTTCATCACGACCTCCTGATGGTTTTACCAACGCCAGGGGTTGTGGTGCACGCGGGGGGGTGCGATGGGAAATCAGCTTGATTGTCATGGGGGGGGAACCCCGACAGTCTCGAGTATGACAAATAGAGCATTCCCCATCTTGAGGCGCCATCCTCCATTTAAGGCAAATAAAAATACTGCCCCATTGGTATTGTTTTCTACCTGAGCTTTTATGAAACAAAAGTAAATATTGCTGATCTGGCAGCACAAATAAAAAGGAGATCGAGAAGCAATGTATGAAATGCCAGCCAGTTTTTGTTTTTCTGTATTGGTCTTGTGGCACTTCTGTTAAGCAGGCAAGAGCACAACGTTCCCTTACATAATGCTCACATCGCTGGAGTATGATTATATCCGACTGTCACGGATGAGGATGCTGTATGTATGTCTCAATGAATTTCATTCCTCAGTTTACGTGTCCCGGTCCTCTGGGGAATATCACAAATCCAGTGTTACCGAGTACTATGGCACGTTTGATTTATCAACTCTATTAATGATCTGGTTGAAGGGAGAAAAACCACATTAATTAAATTCACAGCTGATGATTAACTTGGTATTGTGAGCACCAGGCAGGACAGATTTAGCATGGAGAGACCAGAGTGAGGCAAGAAACGTAGGCAAGGGGTGGCAAACCGGCACGCAAACACTACTGTGCTCACAGTAGCAGAAAAAAATGTGAAGAATGGGGATTTGGTGAGAAGATGATGCTTATAATAAATGAAGGTGTTGGGCTGTCTGCAGTCTCCACTGGTTGTGTTGCTGTGGGTGTTGCAGGCTTATACTGGTGTGTACTGGTGCGGTGGAAAGAGGGGGTGATGAGTATTTATGTTCAGGAAGGCAAATTAATATTTTAGGAAAAAAAAACCTACAGGCTGTCAAGTGTGAGCATTTTGGCGCTGCTCTGATGGTATTAACATAAATTCAAGCTGACCTAAGTGCACTGGGATAAAAAAAAACATTTACCCTCGGAAAATCCTCCGACTGAATGTGATTTTCACCGTTGGCTTTGGGCTGTTTCGTGTTTTGCATTTCTTTTCTGTGGGTTTTAGTAATGAAAACAAACAACTTGGCTTCACCTTGGGTTGTACTTAACTTCATTTCCAGATGTTCTCTTGTTCCCATGCATTAATGCACTTTGTATATGCTCTGAGCTGCAAGTAGGCAAGAGGATGTACTTTTTTAGTTTGGATTTAGAATGTTTGTTTTCTAGCATGATGCAAAATCTCTGAAGTCAAGGCTGACTAGTTTCTCTTGAAAGATCTACATGAGGTGTTCCTACACCAGATACTAAGTGCCCAGCCAGTTCCACAGCCTTCAGGGTGTATAGCCACAAGCTCCAAGCTAAATGCATGTATAGTGGGCTGTCAGTCCCTGCCAGTGCATAACCTTCTCCCCTCTGCTTTTTGGTGTGTATTCCTGACCTTCCTAATTGTCTCCAGCTGAAACTCTCCCTTAAAAGTGAGCTCATGTGGAAAATATTTTTCTGCAAAATGTTAACACATTTTTGGGGGGGGAAAGCCTCTTTTTTTAAAGGCGGAGTAGGCTAGAGGTGGTGTATTCATTAAAGAAACCAAAGATGCTTTATTTTAGTAAAGGTACTTGTTGATTATCTGTAAGGCGAAAAATGCAGCAAACCCAACTGCGGGTTACAATATATTGAGCACAACAAGGGGAAGTTTAACCAAAAGCCTCTTACTCTTCATCCAACATCTAACTTGGTGCATGTTATCAGAGGGAGGAATATGAGGACCTGTTTGCAAGCAATGATGTTAATTATTCAGGGCTGGGCTAAATAAAATTAATTTTGGATGAATTAATTTGTCCTTGTCATAACCCCCAATCCACATGAACGGTGCTCAGGTTGTTAAAAGGCTGGTTTAAAATAAAGAACAATTTCACTAGCTCGCTATCTTCTTGGTTAGACGAAGGATGTTATTTTAAAGATCAATTACCATTGTTCAGGTCCTACTATGCCATCTCAAAGACACCCAGTGTTTTGGATTTATTTTATTTAAAATGTTTTGCAATTGCTAGTTTTCATTTTTCTCTATAGTTTTTTTCTTTTTGTGCTACACCTTGGGGTACAATTAGAAGTGTGTGCTGCCATTCTGCATCTGAGTAGCGCCAGGACTGCAGCAAGCAGTGAAGCCCTCAGTTGGTAAATACTGCAAAGGATGTAACAGAAGGAGTCCTGGAAGAAAAACAACCCA
The DNA here is from genome assembly GCA_013400755.1 of Pelecanoides urinatrix. NCBI lineage: Eukaryota > Metazoa > Chordata > Aves > Procellariiformes > Procellariidae > Pelecanoides > Pelecanoides urinatrix. The sequence goes on from VZTQ01013922.1 coordinate 18,608, forward strand.
ACAGCATCCAGGGGATTTATCCACCCCTTGCTGTTTGAAGACTGCAGGGAGGGGGACTGGGGGCTTGTAGGATCTCGCAGACCATGGATGGGAAAGACCAGGTCTGACTTGGGATGGGAGAAGTGTCGGTTTGAGCAGCCACCACAGAGGTGTGAGGTTGGGCGCGGGCAGGCGCTCGGGGATGTGGGCAGAGCGGCCTGTGGGGTTTGCTGGGCGTTGCTGCAGTGGCACAAGCAGGTCCCTTACTCAGAGTTCCTGAAATGCTCATGAGATGCTGCAGCTCATCCAGCAGGACTAGAGCCACCCCTTCCTGGGGGGGGAAGACTCAAAAAACTCAATTTTGCTTGCTCGCCTGCTGCTGAGGGTCCTTTGAGCATTGGTTGTAGGCTACATGGCGTGGTTAAAACCCCGGTTACAGGATCCCTGCAAGATACACAGGTTGTGCCATGGTGGTTGAGCAGACAAGTAGAGGGCTAAGCTTTGCTGTAAAACGCAGGTACCCGGGTGTGTTTCACCAGAAAGTGCAGGCTTGAGTAGTCATGCAAGAGGGAAACGTCACGTTGTCCGTCAGGGTACGTGTGGGAGAACGCGGGGATGGAGAGCTGGACCGAGAGCAGCGAGAGGCAGGTTTGACGTTGTGCATCCCCCACCCTTCCTCTGCACCTCGTGCCGTTATATAGGGCAGGGGCTGAGCCTGATTAATGTGCAGCACAGAGGGACTGGGTCATATTAAAAGAAAACTGTGAGAACGCTTCCTGCGTTGAGCGCTTGAAGGAATCCCTCATTCCCCTGGCTGTTATCTGCAGCAGCATCCCTGGCCCCCACCCCATCTCCTCTAACGAAGCAATTACATGCACAGAAGTGTGCTTGCTCCCAGTAATGCTGGGAGAAGGTCACTGGTTCACACAGTGCTTCTGCAGGTTTAACAGGGGCTGTCCTCCCGCAGAAAGCCCCACGGGCAGGGCTGGGTTTGCACCTCGTGTGGTGTGAGGAGCTCCTGGCTGGACCAACATTTTTTGTATTCCAGAGATTTTTGAGTGTCAAAGGGGTGTGCGGGCAGGAGAGATGGGCTGCGGGAGTCGGGGAGAGAGCAATGATCTGAGCAGGGGAGGCAAGGTCTTAAAAGGAGTTTTCAGCAATTTTAAGGTGAATTGTGTTCGCTGAATTGCAGTAGGCTTCAAATGTTCCTGCCATTTGATGTGTCTGAAGAGATCAGCTGCTATTTTGGAAGATTAATTTATACAATTCAGATCACACTTGTAGGGTTTTTTGTTTCCTAGTGTTTCTTGTTTTACTAATTGCAGTTGTTTCATGTCCTCTAATCTATTATACTTTTTAATAAGGCATATAATTCATTATTAAGTGGTAGTGTTCTGATAATTAGATGAGTTATTTTTGTCAGTGCTGATTAGTTGGTAAGTACAGATTAATATTTGAAGACGTGATGTGGTCCCTTGATATTTTTGTTTCAAAGAGGTGATGTGGCACTTGTTTCACCGTGTTCCCGACAACTTCATTCCTTACAGCGGCAGGAAGGTGCCGACAAATTGTAAAGAGAATTTGAAAAGCTCTGGATCACGTTTCCCCCATAAAACTCATTATGTTATAAAAACACCAGTGTGTGTAAGCTGGGGCTGGTATAGTGAAATCGCAGCTCCCTGGGCAGGCAGCGGGTGCCATGGGGGTCCTTACCCCAAATGGGGTTTTGGGGTGTAAAAGCAGTATCTTGCATGTTGCAGGGCATGAACTTGCCGTTTGCTGGGTATGTCCTAGAAAAGCTTTGCCCCTTCACAAATAGAAAGCCTTGGCCTTGCTTTTCCCCCTGGAGTTAATTGCAGCACGGGACAATGTGGGCTTTGTGCGCTGCTCCCGTGCTGGGGCACGGCTTCTCCTCTCCCCCTCGTGCAGTGCTGGCAGCGGAGCTGTGCTCCACGCGTGATGCAGAGCTGTTTGCAGGATTAAGGCTGCTTTAGTTCATTTGCAGACTCCTTAATGAAGGGTGTGGTGGCCGAGGAGAGGGAGTGGGCACCCGCAGACTGTTATGACTCAAGTGCAGATATCTGTGGGGTGAGACATCCCGGCATTCCCCATCCCCTGCAAACGAGACCAAGTGAAACAGTTGATACGCTGCAGTGTAATTAAGCATGTGTTTTTGGAGTTGCAGCCTTCTGCCTTCTCCAAGATGATATGAACCATGCTGCTAGAAGAGATTATGTAGTTGGAGCTGAGCCATTGCATTATTCAAGACCAGATCTCTGGGAAGAGGGAGTAAAACAAATTTTTTTTGTCGCTTGGTCACCCCTACCAAGGAAACCACAGTGCTCTTCAATGGCTCGTTTTTGTTGTAGATGGTTTCCACCCTCCCTGGTTTAGCAGATGGCTCCAAACACAAATAAGCCTCAGGGATGCCTGTTGCTGCCTGTGACCCCAGGGAAAGTAGAAACCACATAGGAAATGAGCAGGGATGAGGAGATGCCTAACATTTTTCTTGAGCAAATAAATGTGGCATAGGGAAAGCGGGGTAAGCTCTGTGCATTTAACAGGACTGCGAGCACACCTTGGGCAAACCCCTCACCACCCTGCGATGCAAAGGGGGTTCCTGATCCTCAGTGATTCAAGGGCACTTGTGTTAATTGATGGTCTCTGATGTATCCGTAAAGGTGTTGTAAAGTTTGCTTGTGTTTCCAGAGCCCCTCTGCCTGAGGATGGGAGTTGAAGTCATTGGGATGCTCTCCCTCGAGTTACTGGGGGGTGAATTTGGCACTCGCCGTGTCTTTCATGTGGAGACCCGGCTGTGAGCGATGGTGGGATGGTTACACGGGCTTCGGAGATGAGTTTGCATCCTAGTGTAAAAGCAGTGCAAGAAAAGGATTTACCACAGTAGAAACAGAGGAGTGATACTGAGGGTTTCCATAATTCCCCTTGCTTTAGAGTCTGTTGGGCTGTGGAAATAAATTAGAGGCTCAGCAACTGGAACGAGGGACAGGAGGGTCTGCCAGGAGGGCAGAGGTGGAGCAGAGAAGACCAATGATGTCTCCATCACCCCACTGCAGTCCTGTAATGCAACCGGGGACTTCCAGCCCCTCTCCGCTTGGGCTGTGGGTTGGAATTGGCACAATTGAGTGAGAAATGGCTTGTGCTTTATGCGTGATCTTGCTGCTGCTGAAGAAGGGGGGGTCAGAGTGTAAGTTGGTTAAGCGGCCAGATTGCCTTGGTATGTTTGCCACAGGATAATGGAAAATTCCTACAAGGAGTCTTGCTTGATCTGGGGCCAGAGGAAACAGGATGAAGTCTATTCCACCAGCGAAACGGTAGAAGAGTACACTGCATCTTCCGGCACCCGCTGCCAATGTTTTTATAGGCTTGAGATTTTATTTTGAAGAAGGAAAGTAACAGCTCACAAGGCCAACCTGCGGTCATGCCAGGCTTCTTGCCTTGTGTCCTCTCACGCTGCCTGTGTGCCATTCCTTTGTATAATTTTGGAGGACCGCATGCACAAGGCCTGTGATAGTTTCATTTTCTGCTTCCCAAGACGATGGGAGGAATTCGGGGCTGCGTGGATCCCCTGCGGTCAGTGTCCTGACGGGCATATCAAGCACATCGTCTGCTGACACCAGTGGGAGCCTTTCAGCGGCTGCAATAGGCTTTATATCCTCTTGCTTTCCCAGGGTGGGCTTGGGTCCACACTGCTGCATGGAAATTTAAAAATTACCATCAGAATTTGTGAAGTTAAAGGGATTCTTGCACAACTAGTGTCTAGTAGAAGTCTGAAAAGAACTTTTAATATCTCTTAGGACTTTGTGGCATCTTTGTGTTACAAAACCATTTGTGCCGGAAGGCCTTAGACTGAAGGATTCAACTTGCAGTTCTTAGACTGTTATCATTAATAAAATGACTTTGCACTTTGATAGCCCCTTTCATTCAAGGATCTAAAAGTACTTAACAAATGCTAATGAATTAAGCTCCTTGATAGCTCTTGAGTGCAGCTCTTTGTACAGGAATTTGGTCCAAAGCCTAGTGAGGTCAGTGGAAAGATGTCATGTCATTAGCTCAGGCAAATCCCTTAATCTTTCTGTCCCTGCTTGTCCCATCTGCAGCCAGAGCTAATGGCATGGACATCTTCCCATTCCAGGAGCCCTCATCCTTTCCTCGTTGGGATTTTTTTCTTGATTTTCTGCCTGGTTCTGTTGCTGAGGAGCACATGGGTGTAGCGGTACATTCAAGGCAAGGGAGGGGGGACATAAAGATTTAGGGTTACCTCTCTTGTCTGCTGTTGAGCTCTGGCTTAAGGTCAGAGATTGAAGAGGAGTCTGGGTTGGAAACAACATGGAATAATCCTGTAAGAGAAAGCCCTGTTAGCCCAGCAACGATGCAGTGTAGAGCAATAGCTCCATGCTATTCACGTACCATTGTGGTCCAGCTCAAGGAGCGGTGGTTTCCTCTGGGAAATCTGCAGCAGTGGGAAGAGCTTAACTTGTGGTTTCCAGTCTAAGAGCCATCCCATGAGCTTTATTCCTTCATCCATTTTTAGTTTGTGGAGGTTTGCCATCTATCTAAACGTTCAGGGTCATGCTTTGGAGAAGGCGGCTCCTGCTGCTGCGGGATGTAGCTCTGGACACGAGCAGCTGGGCTGTAAGGAAGAGCGCACTGCTGCTGGTGGAAACTCTCTTTTGATCCAGTTCATGGCTGTCAACTGAACTAACAGCGGAATTCTTGCTGTATTAAAAAAGATAAAAGCAGTTATGCCCCTGGCAAAGCCGTAGACACAAGGCGCTGTGAACATCTTGACGCCCCTTTCCTCTTCCAGCCATTCAATGGGTCACGTAATGTCCTTACGTCTGATCAGCTGTGACAATCTGTATTTTGTGGATTCTTACTCTTTGTCACCCTGTTACAATCTCCCCTCTCCCCTACCTTTCATTAATTGTCTCTCAAAACTATCTCATTGCTGCTCTGATGATTTTTTTTCCAGTGGATAAGCCTGTTAGAGATAATCTGGTTTGCTGAATTTCCTTTCCGCTGGGCAATCTCCTTAATAGCTGCCTTGGAGGATTTTATCGTGTTTGGTATCAGGATGTGGCTTCGTATAAATATTCTGTTTCTCCATGGTTATTCTGCTGATTAAAGTCTGTTCTTTCTCCTAAATAAATAGTCTCATAAAATACTTCTGAGAGGGGAGAGCTTCACGGACACTTCGTGTATGTTTGGTACTTCTGAGCAAATTGCATTGGGCAAGATGGTCAAAATTCACTGTTGATTTTGGATACATCAACTTTGACAGTTCAGGGGCCAAAACAAAGGGAAGAAGAGAGATGAGGGAGAGGAGAGTTATAATCCTTAAATGTGACATCCCTCGTACTACAGGGTAGTCTCCTACATGATTGTGGGGGTATCCCCTTTGTGATACCCCAGGGAGAAAACAAGGCAGCCAAAAAGCACATCCCTTCTCCTTTTATCCATTTCCCTGCTATGCAGCAATCAATGGCATCATTTCATCTCTTTCAGAACTTTACCAGACTTCACATAACCTCTTAAGGACATTTGCCATCACTGCTCCTTTTCAAAAAGCTCATTTTCAGCACTTTTAAAAACAAACCTCTCCCTTCTTATACATGCTTCAAGGATGCTTTTTCTTTTCCCTGTCCAAATCAGCGCTGGATAGAGGGTCAGGAGATTACAGTTCTGTTCCTGGTGTTGCCAGCGAGTTGCTGAATGATCTTCAGCAATTCATTTGATCTTTCTATGCCTCATTCTCACAAATAAGGATGCTGGTAATAACTTTCTATTGTTAAGGCTCTGGTAATAACTTTCCATTGTTAAAGCTCTTAAAGCTCTTGTATAGAAAGTGCTATATGGGAGTTAGAATAATTTTCGTAATCCTTTGCAAGCAAAAGTGCTGGAAATAAAAGTTTCTGCAATATAGGACCTTAGTTCTTGTTGAAGGGAATTATTAGAATAATTTTGGCTGGAATGACCAATAAAATGTGAATAAGGCAACCACTTCTATTGACTTCATAGTCGATGGGGAGCTAGATGATTGAAAGTTATGAGAAATGGGTAGAAGGTGTAGGTTTCCATTTGAGCTGTCCTGGGAAAAATAGAAAGCCTCTGCTTACTCCAGCTGGTTTTGGTCTTGTCTAGCATCTCTATACCATGTGAGTTTCTTGTACACATCAGCAATGAGCCATTTTGGCCACTATTTAAAAAAAACCAAACCAACCCCCCCCACCGCCCCAAAACCCCAAACACAAAACATCAAACCCCAACAGACAAACCCCAAACCAGTGACGTTTCCCCTGTCACTGCTCTGTCTTGGGCAGTGGCTGCGCAGGCTGATCTCATGCAAGAAGGCAGTTTTAAGCGGTAAAGGCAATATAATGCTGACCATGATTGTCCATACAGTACCTACGTTCGGCAGTTATCGGTGCATTAGGATAATGGAGAAACTTGCTCTATATATTTCTCAATTCCTGGCTCCCACCCTGTCCCTTATTGCCTCTAATTTACAGCTTGCTAAAAATAGGTCTTGGAGAAGACTTGGAGCTGTTGAGGTGGAGGCAGAGCAAGACCGTAAATCACTTGACAGCTCATTTCCTTATAGCAAATATCTTACTCTTATGACTATATGTTTAGATTAAGGAAGGAATGAAATATAGCAAGAACTTGGTTTGGTTACTGCATGTTTCAGTCGTGTTTCTTTTTCCTTTAATAAATAATAGTATAAGTAGATATGAATGGGACAAATCCTGTAGGAAAGGCCTGAACTGGGCCTGGACATGAGTTTCTGTCTTTTAAACATCTCTGATTTGGGGTTTTGGGTGCTGGTGGGAAAAGAGTTGTGGTTAGTGCTGGAGCTGGGATCTGCGTTGCAGCCTTGTGCACGGCTCTGCGGGAGGAGCAGCGATGCCCGCACCCAGTGCCATGGCACTAACGTGTCTGGGCTGGGTTATTTCATCCGACTTTCCGTGAGATGGTGGAGAATACGCCTCATCTTCGTCTCTGCTGAGCCCTTTTAGCCTTCGTTGTCACTGACTCTCTGCTCTGCAACCCTTCCAGCCCATTCCTGCAGCCAGTGGGAACTTTGCCAGTAATTCCAGCCAGGACGGGATCAAGACCTTGACAGTCGTTTCCTTTCCTTATGCACGCAAGGATCTCCAGAGCTCTTTGCAAACACCGCTTAATCTAAGGCGCTCTCCTTGGGCGGGTCAGAGGCGTTATTCAGTTGCTGGGTTAGTTTTATTCCCTGGGGATAAGAAGCCAGGAGCCACAGCTGGGGCTGGTTTTTTGAAAGACATGGGCAGCTTTTTCAGAAGGCCCCCATGTCCACCTCTGTCCTCTGCAAAAGCCATATTTCAGAGGCATCTGGTGGAGGTTCGCTGTATTTTGATGCATGTTTAATTTCCTCTAGCACTACACCCCATATAGCCTAAGCGGCTGTTCCCGCTCTTCATCACGGCCGCAAAGGGACCAGCCAGACAAAAGAGATTGTGCCAGAGCTCCACGGTGTGAGTAAGAGTCACGGGATCGAGCCTGCAATAACAGACTTCATCTTCTGGTGTGGCAATAGGTGTTTTAGATGAGTGAAATTAGAGCCTTGTCTTGCTGGATGCTGCTTCTGATATCAGATCCGTTATCCGAACACGGCGCTGTTTTTTCCCAGCAAATATTTTGTTGGTGTTATGAACGGCCGGGTATTTGCATTTGCCACTCTCCGAGTGGCAGCTCGGGAGAGACAAGTCCTGCTTCCAGATCTGACAATAACCTGTGATAAGATCGCAGACAAGGCTCTTCTTTCACCTGAGCTGCTGTTTCCTGACCTTAACGTCTTTGCAAGAAAAATGGTTTATGACAGCCAGGGGTTACAGCATTGCCTTAGACTTGCACTATCTATCTACATTGCACAACAACAAGAAAAAGGAGTTATCAGTGTCCCAGGAGGCAGAGAACAAATTTAGGTCCTGATCTTGCATATGCTTATACAGCTAATTAGCTTTACTCAATGGAGCCCATTCAGCCCATAGCACTTGTCCTTCATCTGTTCAGGACCGCGTGTGTGAATGCTTATTGAAACGCAAAGTCAATTGGCGTATTGTTGCGCGTATGTTATTTCTTATGTTCTTGTTTGAAGCGAGGAACACTCTCCGTTATAGAAACTTTTTTTTTAATGTAATACAGCTATTGCTGTGAAATTACAGGCCCAGGTAAATTTATGCTTTTTAATTCCCGGCTCTGAAATTGCTGAGCTCGGTGTTTTGGGGCAGGAAACGTTTAGCAATGGTTGTCATCGCATGAATTGATGTGGCTCCAGATGTGGGTGTCGTGCCAGCTCTGGGACTTTGAGTAATAGACACATAATGACTGATTAACCGATTGTTGTCGGGTGGTTGTGTATCAGGACCTTTCTGTCTTAGCAGTTAATCTGCCTGTTGGTGAACGCTTGACCAGATCCTGCAGCCCTGCCAGGATCTCTCTTGTCATTTCGGTCATTCGGCAGCAAAAATGGCAATGAGACTTTTATTACATTTTGAACTGGAACTTTACTGTTCTTTAAGGATATAGGAGTACATAAAAACAAGCAAATCCTGTGTGCAGTGGGAGAAGCGCGTGCTGTTGAGGTGGGCTCTGCGCATGGAGCCGGCCGGGGGCCTCCCCGCATCGCCGTGTCCTACGGGGCACTAAGCCCAGGTCTAAGCCCAGGTCACTGCACGAGCTGCTTTTACTTTGCTTCTACATTAAAACTACCTTGTGATAGCTACAACCAAGCTTAAAAACGAGAATTTACATAATGATTCTGTGTTAAAGATATTAACATAATGATATTAACCATAGCTTGTTAGAGGCAAATCTGCAGAGATTTCTTTTTCCATCTGACCTTGAGTGCTGATGCTGGACTGGCTTGGTATCGCATTTCCCCCCCCCCCAGTTTGAACTTGAAAGGTTCTTTAATACTCAGCTCAATGTTTCTGTTTGCTTTTTCAATTCCTTATTATTTCCCATGGCTGTAATGCGCAGTGATACCCTGTGCCAGGTCATTTCCAGGACTTGGACCCAAATTAGATTCGGTAGCTGGAAGGCGCCAAGCCTCAGAAATGTTTGTACATGATTCAGTTCCTGGAGGACAAGGGCTCATCCTTGGCCACGGAACATCATACACGCGACTCTCCATGTGCTTCCAGGGACTGTAAGAAGAGAAACGTGGAGGCAGGCTGTTCCCAGGATAGTCCTGCCTAAAATTTCCCGCCTGCATGGCTAATTTTGAGTTTTGTCTCCTTTCCCAGCCAGATTCTCTCTCTGAATCTTTATCAGATGCTAATTAGCGTTCATTCCCACCCAGCACCGGGTTGTTTATTAAGGTTTTTGAGAAAGCTTTGCGGTTCTGGCACTGTTGCAACCCTGCCGGTGAAATCTCCCGTAACCCTTCACACCTTGGCTCTTCCTTGTGCAGTCTGCAAGTGCCCAGTGAGCCCAAATTACTGAATTTCAGCCGTGCTCAGCTCAGGCATCTTGTGATGAGTAAAGTTTTGGCGTAGATAGGATTATGGCAGGATCTGCTGCCCTGGTGTGACCTCCAGCTGGCTGTTTGCTGGAGATGCTCCAGTTGCGTGGTCCTGCAGAGCCCAGGGAGTCACTGACGTTGGTTGGAGACCGATTTCAACCTGTAGTTCGAAGCGCCAATGTAAGCTGCTGCCTGCCGGCTCTGTGCTGTGTATTACCCAAGTCAGCAGATGCCATCACGCACTTGCTCGCTGTTGCTCCCCGCTTATTTTTATTTGCATGCCTGGGATTCTTGCTTTCAGCGCAGCAGCGGTAAATGAGCCATTTGCATAATGAATGGTTTTAAAATCTGCATCCCTGCAGTGTCTTGAGCCTTGCCCTTCAGAAGGGCCTGTTTTCTGGGAGAAGGTGGCATAATTCAAAAAGCTTAAATTCCTCTGGGAAATGGAAGTTTGGATGTGCAATACTTGGGTTATTTTTCAGCTAATTTCTCGTGCGGTTACATGGTGCCCTTGCACAGCTCTGGGCGCAGCATCCTGTAGACTTTTGAAACAAGCAGGAAAAATGCAGCATATTGCTCTGTGTTACAGCTGGGTGGTCAGATGCAGCGGCTGGGGGGGTGCAATGGGCAAGAAATGGGGGGGTAGTGTGGGAAAAGGCTGCTCTGCTCCAATTCCTGATGGACTTATGTACAAGTAACTTCATTGCTTTGTGCCTTGTTTCTTCATGCAAAGTTCCTGGGGGTGGGGATTGTCTGCTTCTGGGTGGGGAAGGCAGCCTGGTTTCTGGGTGCTGCTGTCCTTCACCCTGTGATAACAAAGCATGCGAGCAGTTTTAATTTCCTACCTGTATTTCCTTGAGACCCTTTGGTGGGGGGCGTGGAACGGGAAGCAAAAAGACATTCAGCCTATTCCACGCTCTCCCTTCTGCTTTTCCCTGTGCCTGTTGCCATCCTGGCAGCACTTCTGGCTCCTTCGGGATAAATGTTCATTTAGGGCATTGTTGTCACCCTCCTGCCGCGATGCTCCCTCCAAGGACAACCCTATCAATAGGACGTGTGGGCTCGGGTAGAAGGGCTTAGCGGAGAAGTGTTTGTGCTCAGAGGAACGTTAATGTGAAAGTGGCAGTTCAGAAGGGGATTTCGGCTAAAAGGATGAAGAGTGCACCTGCAGGATAGTGGGGGAAAGCCAGCATCAAGAGCTGTGCGTTGGCCCCGGCTCGGGGTGGGGGGTTCCTTGGCAGCTTTTTCATCTGGTCTGCTGCGCGTTCTTGAGCAAAATAATGTGTTGATATTCAGTGCTTGGGAGGTGTCAGTCCCCTCTGATCTGAAAAGGAAGAGCATGGTGTGCCTTAATAATCCAGGCAAGGCACGAGCTCTCCTGTGTCCCCATGGACCCTTTTGGGGTGACCCCATCTGTGGCCATGGGGCTACCAAGTGCCCATGACCCCCACGTCCTCCACCTGAAACTGGGGCATCCCCCAGATCATAGAATCACAGAATCATTAAGGTTGGAAAAGACCTCTACGATCATAGAGTCCAACCGTCAACCCAACCCCCCCATGCCCACTAAACCATGTCCTTGAGCACCTCATCTACACGTCTTTTAAATCCCTCCAGGGCTGGGGACTCCACCACTGCCCTGGGCAGCCTGTGCCAAGGCCTCAACATTCTTTCAGGAAAGAAATTTCTCCTCATGTCCAACCTAAACCTCCCCTGGCACAACTTGAGGCCGTTTCCTCTCGTCCCATCGCTGTTACTTGATGTAGTGGGGTACTCCCCCCCTTGGGATCATGGAGCAGAAAATGGGGTAAATGACCCCAAAACAAACCCACTGCCCGCAGAGGGGCAGGAGCCCTCAGACCTTGTGCACGGGGAGTTTTCTGCCGTGTTTGCGCTGCCGGGAAGCCCTGCAGCGCAGCGGGTGATGGGTTTCCTAATCGTTTCTAACGCAAAAAAGGAGGATGAATAATGAGCAGCGATAACTCTCCTGCAAACGTTAGCATCCCACTCACTCTGATAAGACATCACTCCCTTTCAAGTCCCTTAAAATGCTATCTGTGTTTCCAGGACTCTTATTGCAAAAATTCTGTGAAGCACCAGTTTCTGTTTGTTTTCCTTTAAACTACTTTCATGTTCCTGTTTGTCAAGTTTGTTGAACTTATAGGAAACTTCATTTGAGGAAGAGGAGATGAGTGTAGTAGAGTCCTAGTGGAAAATGAATGTGAATCAAAATGCAGTCCAAACCCCATAATCTCTGCCCCACACAAGAAAGCTCCACTTCAAGGAATAAAAGTAGGCAAAAATAGGTTGGATTTAATTGCTTTGGATTCCCTGTTACAGCAGAAGTGTGAAAAGACGATAAAAGATGCAATTTAAAGCTCAGCAGTGGCAGGCTGGAACGCTGGTGTGCCGGGAGATGGATACTTTATCCCCAGCACATCTCTGCTGAGTTAAGATAAATGTTGAGCTATTAAGTTCCCGAGAGCAGTAAGAGGCTGCGAGAAGGTCACTTACTGCTTCCTCTGTTTCGGATTTGCCTCTGCGCTGCTCTCTGGTGCTGTAAGGGGGATCCCCTTTCTCCTCCGAGAGTCCCCCAAATGAGCCCCCCCAAAATGCCAGGCTCAGGGCACAGGGAGTTGCTTCACCCCATCACCGTGGGACAGAACGCTCAGCGACTGAAAGAGTAGCTCTGGGGATGGCGGGCACTGTCACGGGGTGGCGGGGACCCCATCTCGCCGCCCGTGGGGGTGAGTAAAGCTCGGGAAGCTGGGCTGGAGCTGCTTGTGCCGTGCGGGCAGAGGTTGGGTAGCACCCGGGGTGCGGCGTTAGCATTTGTCTGTGGTAAAATGCTTCTGAAGGGCTTTAAAACTCATGGTCACCTTCTGCTGAGCAACTCCTGGTAGAGTCCTGATGCTAAATATTGTCCGGCCAGGGGAAATGGAGTGTGGAGTGCCAACAGCATCTGCAGAACCTGTGGGTACCCCAGTTTGATTGCTGTCCTGCCCCCCGAGGAGGAAAAAGCCAGAGCAGCGGGAAGATGCTGTGGGAAACATGAATAGGCCAGCGGCTCTGCTCCATCTTCTGATTTTCCTCCAGCAGCGGGAAGATGCTGTGGGAAACATGAATAGGCCAGCGGCTCTGCTCCATCTTCTGATTTTCCTCCGGGCTCGGGAGGTTGTGCACAGCTCTGCCAGATAAAAGACTCAAGTGAGGGAGGACAGAGGAGGGGAAGAAGATGAATCTCTCGCATTCATTATTCTGTATGCAAAGAACATCAAAAGCACTAATGGAAAAGCCTTTTTATATTTTTCATCAAAGTAGTTGTTCAGATTTGGCAGGCTGATTTCTTATCAGTAAAATATTTATGAATGAAGCAGCTGTGGGGTGCTGCTTTAGGAGGATAGCAAGTAAATGCTCCCTCCTTCCTCAATAAATATGGTTTTCCACTTGGTCCTTTTTTCCCCGCCTCTGCTTTATTCATGTTACTTCTCTTAGAGGAACTTGCAGACGAGTCAGGACCACGTTTGCAAACTGCAGGTAGTAAGGTGTGTTTATTTTTTGCTTTACTTAAGTCAGGAAGCAAGAGGGGGACAGTGACAAACCAGACCTCAGCGAGACAGATGGGCTGGATGGGGACAGCAACAGGGCTTGCACCCTGATTTCTCCCTGCCAGTGCTTCCATGTTTAACCTGAAAACCTCTTGACTTATTTCTATAGCTAATAATTCATCAAGGGTTTTGTCCTGCTAAGAAAGGCAATTGCACTGACCTAAATGAGGTTTATCTTTTTCTTCTCTAGTAATTAGACCCACCCACACGTAGGGAGCATGAAATGATTTATGAAGGTGTTTTGATCCCAGTTTATTAATTCCTAATCCTGATTTATTATTATTCTTTCAAATTTTGCATCGTCACTTGGTGAGTAAGGTGGTTCAGAAAGCACGGATGAAGAGCTAATATTGAATTTCCATTGAAATATCAGGTGCTTAGAAATAACGAGCTCGCAGAGGGAAACCTGCAGCACTCCCGTTTGTCCAAGGGGATGGGAAGAGCAGTAGTTGGTACCAGCGTAAACTGCTGTGTCCAATCTCATGGGCAGTGATGCTCTCCATTTATTTTAATAGAAATAAACTGCTTTTCCTTCTGGCTTTGTCCAGAAGATAGTAAATCCGATGCCGTTACAAATCAGTGTTTTGCACAGCGATCCTGTTGCTGCCCTTCCCTCCCTGGAGATGGTGGGCAGGTACCGTGTCACTAGATGTGTTGGGATGGGGGTGCTGAGCTGGGGCGGTGGGCGACGGGGAGGAGCTGCTGCGGCTTTGTAGAGAATATGGGAATTCTCGGGCATCTCTGACGGCTCGGCGTGTGTCTGCGCAGTGCGTAAGGAGGCAGACAGCTATTTAAAACTTAAAGCTGCCATTAGGGTATTGTGTTATTTAAATATAGATCCTTTGAAATGTGATAACTTCTGTCATTGCAGGATAGTAACAGTAATTGTATAAATATTTATGTCATGTAAATTAGCACAAAGCAGTGGTGCAGCACTGGGATAGTTCTTTGCAATTGCAAAAAGCTGTCGTGAAATCTCAAGTTTTGACCAGTTGTGTAGCTGGATCAGCCCATAAAAATAGAAACAGTTGTCTTGAGCTTGTTTCTATTTTTAAAAAGTGCATTAATGCACTGAAAGAGCTCAAAGTTCCAAACCTACAGTTTATGAAACAGAATTGCAGACTGTTTGCTGCTGAGGTTTGCGTGTCTCCTGGCTGGTGCTCACCAGTATTCGAAGTGGGCACATGTGTGGTTATGTGCGTAAGTGAAGAGTCCTGGCAAGTCTCCTGAGGTGCCGTGAAGCCTTCGCTTCTGTGTGGAAACATAATGATGTTTTGCATTTGTTTGCTCTTTTATGTTTCTCTTATTTTCTATGTATTTTAATATTACAGTGCCTCACAGCAGACTTTCGTATTAGACCCTCATGTTGATTTAGCATCTAGTCAAACACCATGTAATCACTCCTCTCTGTCCAAATACCTCCCGGTGAGAGGAGTTCCCCGTTAAGTAGCTCTCGCTGTCCTTAATGACCATCGTACCCATTTGGTTCCCTTGGTCCTGGTAAAAAATGCCCATAGAGATGCTCTTCCAGGGACGGGGTGCCCAAGGGAGAGCACCGGTGGCCGTCCCGCTCCCAGCCACCTGCCGTGCAGCAAAGCCCATCACTGCGGCCTCCCGGGCGGTGGCACGTCACCTCTCCCGGTGCCAGTGACGCCGAGCGGGAGCTGCAACACGTGTCCCCACCGTGGAGAGGAGAGAGCCCCCGCGCGCCGAGCCGCCGATGGCCTGGGCTTGATGGAGAAGATGTAAAACTTCGCACGCTCAGCGCGGCGTTACCTCTCCGGTCCCAGCACAGCTTCAGCAGCGAGCTGGAAGGAGACGGGCCATTAATCCTTCTGACATCCCCTTTGAATACCGTCATATTTCAGTGCTGTTAAGCCGTTGGGCCATTGTTTATAGGTTTCGTGCTGAAAGGAAGAGCTGTGCTGAGCCTGCAAAATGCCGCTTTACTTTTGTAACGCCCCTGCGAGAGCAGGCAGCTCGTCCTCGCCGCCGCTGCCAGCGATCCTCCTCCGACCCCAAATCCTGCCCCATGCCCAGCCAGACACCCCGCACAGAGCTTTGCGTGGTCGAGCATCGCCGGCTGCTTGGAAATAATCTCAACTTTGTGCAGATCCGCTTGCTTGAGGGAAATACCCATTTATCAGCGGGAACCCAGTTCCCCCTTCGTTTCTGGGCTGAGGTTCCCCTCTGGCTCCTTTCTCCCGGCGTTGTCTTGTTGCTTATCCTTTGTGGAGAGATGGATTGAATTTGATTTTTGCAGGGCGGTGCGTTAGGGTGTTCACGAACCTGCGTGCTGCTTTCCTCCCCACGCTTGCATCGTTTGTATCTGGTTAAAAACGCAGAACGTAAGGGCGTTGGCAAACACGGAGAGAAATATTTAACGCAGCCAAATGTAGTCCCTGAATTGATGTATTCTTCTGAGCTGAATCCTTTGCTTTCGTTGTAACATAGCTCGTTAACCAAGGCTAATGAGAAGGCCTGTCCACCAGACGGTGGAAGGCAGCGTGACCACAGCTCGTGCTGGTAGGAGCTATGAGCTGGCCTCTAAACGCTGTGGGCTGAGACGTGGCGTGACAGCCCTTCATATTCCCTGCGGATTGTAGGATGCAGCGGATCAAAAGGGACCCGCCCGGGCTGCACGATGTGCCGGAGGTAACCCCGTCAGTCCCCGCTCTTGCCGCAGCGATGGAGATGTGGCCGATGGAGCTGCTCCACAAAACCGCCCGGCTCTCGAGGGCAGCTTCAGCGTGGGGGCTCTGGGGCCCTCTGCGGAGGGAGGGCAGCAGGATGGATCCTCGCCCGCAGCACTGGCCTCAGTAGCAGTTTCCCCAGCCTTGCTTTATTAGTCAGGGGTTTTATTTCTTCCAGTTGGCATTCCTAAACCCCAGGGTTTTCTTGCGTCCATCTTGCTTGCACGTGTTTTCCTTAGCCCACGGGGAGGAAAAATACCTTTCTGCTTGTCTCTGCCCCGTCCCAGCGCCAGCTTGGACATCCCTGCCAGGGAAGCCAGGGCATGGTGATGCTGGGACTGGAGGGAGGTGGAGGGTGCTGCATGGTCAGTCGTGTCCCCAGCCACAAAAATTGCATTTAGCTGGAAAAAGAGTTTTCAGCTGGGAGCCAGCAGTCCCTGCTCGCCTGGTCTGAGGGCACCAAGCAGCAGCAATATTCAAGTCACTTTTGTGTAAGCGTCTTGCAGCAAATTTGCTGGATGCAGACGGGCCAGCTGAGATACTGCGCTCACGAAAGCAGGAGAGGCGAATCCCACCATGGCACGGTCCCATGCTTGTGGGTGCCTCCCTGGGTGGCCACGTGGCTGCGGCTCGAGCTGCCGACCGCGCTCTGTGCAGGAGAGGGTTGCACTGATTTTTGGGGCAGGGAGCTTTCTTCCTTCCCCCTCTGCAGGCTGTAATTCCCTGGCGTTATAACATGTTATTTTTCTAGCATACCTGAGGAGCTGGGAAATAATGTCTAAGCCTAGAGGAACAGCAAGGATGGGACCTCCCAAAGGAAGAGATATTAGGGCAAGAAATCAAAGTTGTCATTTATTTCTATTTTCCACCCCTCCCAGCCTGAAAAAAATAGCTGCATTCTTGGAGATCCCTTTATTTTACAGCTTTGAGCTTGGTTGTTTGGTTTTTTTTTCCAAAAGCCAGTGGATGCTGTCAGTTCTCATCACCTAATCAAAGCTCCTCTGTCGAAGGACTGGAGTCAAATGAGCCAGCAGTCTCGTTATTACATCTCATTATACCCTCAGGCAGCAGCTGTACTTTATAACTGCCCAGGAAGGCTGACAGGTGACCAATGAGATGCATATTCCAGTGACAACCTCCCGTGCCCCGGGGAGCCGGGACCCTCTTCGGTGCCGGAGCGGGGTCTCGTTGTGTCTGGGTGCTTCCCGGGGAGCAGCTGGGGCCATTGTCTGCCCGCTGCCCCTCAGCCGCTGAGCGCAAGGCCATGGCGCAGCAAGGTTTGCTCTTTTGTTCCCTTCTAATTTCATTGTCCGTTCGGTATGGATTGCCATTAAATGCCTGCGTGTCTGTTGGCTTGATGTAAAAGGGAAGAAGTGTCGCCCAGAGACACGGAGACGGCTGAGCCGGAGAGATGGAGATGGGGGGGTGAGCTGGGAGTCTGGGGAGGGACAGGGCTGGGAAAATCTGGCTAAATAATTTTATCATTGCAGCTAGGTATTGCACCTCAGCACAGCCTGATGGTGTATTAATTCACACCTCGTTTTGCTGATGGGATCCAGCCCTCAGCCCTATGGCCACCACCCTTAAATCAGGGTAACACAGTGCATCTGCTGCTGTGTCTTGGGCACCAAAGGAAAAGGAATTGTATTGATTTTGGAGCGCTATCTTCCCTCCTTCCTCCCTGGTGCTTCTTCGTTGTGTTTTATTGGTTGCCATGATGAAGCATGGAGAGACTGAACTGTTTGGATACTTCATGGTTTTGGGGCAGAGAGGGGGGGTTGGGCTGGATGTGGAGGGGTGAGAGAAATTGGGATTGGGAGGGATTTTGGTGTTGGTTGGGGGTGGAGCATGGCTCCTGGGATAACTTGGTGGGTTAGAGTTATTTGCTGGTCTATTACTGAGTTAGTTGTGGGCTGTTTCTCTACTTTTATACTTCTATTGCAAAAATCAGTGATGCCAAACTTGGCTGGTTCTGGTCCGGAGGCAGGTGCTAGTACATCCAAGGATGCTGAGGCATCAGTGAGCTGGAAGCAGCATGTCTGTCCAGGCACGCAGGCCTGGGGGGGGCAATACTGGCTGCAGCATTTCATTTCTGCAAGGAATTGAGATGTCATTATAGTGGCCCGAATAATCGGCTGTCAGTGAGCGCTGGGCAGCCCCAGGTGAGACCTGTGTGTCTGTCCGCACCGTGTGCCCGGGTGGTTTTAAGCATCGTTTGGTCTGAGCCTCTGGCTGCGGAGGGCTGGGAGTGCAAGTTCAGGGCTGCAGCATGAAGGTGCAAACTGAGTCTGTGGACAAGTGGAGTCCTTCTGCCATGAAAGTGAATTTTACTCTCCCCTGTCGTCTTCTGGCTCTGGTGGATGTGGCAGCCAGAGGGACTCCAGGAGCACGTTTTATTCAACAGAGGTTGCCTTCAAATCCTCCAGCCCCTCAACATGACAGCTGCTAAATCACCTGTTATGCAGAGAACAAAGCTGTCCTCCATGAATAAAGGAAGAATAAGGGTCTGAAAGTCTGGGGAAAGAAGAGCATAGCAGTGGGAAGGAGATGGTGTCCCCTGAGTGAAGTCAAGAGCTGCCAGGACTCGAGGAGTGCAGAAACATCCCAGAATGACAAATAAAACCTCAAGTGACGGCTGGATCTGTCCAGCGATGCTCCAAAGAGCACACAGCCATGTGCTGCAGCATCTAAAGATCGAGTAAGAGCTGCATCTAGGCTTGGCTGCAATTTGGGTTGAATATTGTTCAATTGCTTCAAGACTCATGCATGGCTGTAAGAAAAGAAATAGGGCTTAGACCAGCCCTGGTCTAAGAGATCTGGAAGAGATTGATAAATCTAAGAGACTTCCACTCGGCGTGGCCATGTTTGCTGATCTGTAATCACGTTGCCTCATGCCAGGCCATCTGGCATGGCTTTGCTCGCCCCTTTGCAGCTCTTAGTTCTGCAGCTCAGCTCGCCGTGAAGCAATGCAATTGAAACACCAACGCCGGTTTCCCCCAGCAGCGTTGTTTGTGCCACTCGAGGTTTTCCTGCAAACTGTTTGACCTCCTGCAAGCTAAATCAGCAAAGCAAGAGATGCTTCTAATAGCCTTTTGATGCTAAGAAGTTAATCCCTGGGTCCCAGCCTGGCGTGGCTGTTGGACACGAACAGCCGGGAAGCGCGCCGCGGCGCGGGAGCTGATTGAAACCCGGTCTGGACGCGGCGCGCAGCGGTGAGCGAAGTCTTTCTCTTGCGCTTCTGCAAAGCGCTTTGCTCCCCGACAGCGCTATCTAAATAATATTAATAATGAAGGGTTGAAGCGGTGCGCAGATATGCTTCCCGGGGGCTGCCGCCGTGCACTTAAGCAACTGCGCCCAAGCCGGCAGATGCCACCTCCTCTGCCTGACGGCCTTGGCCCTCGAGAGGAGCGGCAGCGGTCGCGGCAGGAGCCCTTCTCAATATTTAAAGACTATTGATGGACGAGTCGGGCAGGGGTGTTACAAGAAAGAAATGTCTAGACAGCAGAAAGCAGAGAGGCTGCTTTCCCTCTGCATGAGGTCCGGCAGCAGAACACAAGCCGCTTTATTAATTTTTCCTTTCTTTTTCAATAAAAAAGTTGGGGGTTTGCCCTGTTCTGCAGCCCAGCTGACGGTGCTGGAGGAAGCGCATCGTGTTGCAGAAAAAACTGTCCGGTGGCTCTAGATGCCTCCAAATCTCTGTCTTCACCCGCCCTGGCAGCAGTGGGACATCTTCCCCAGCATCTCAGAAGCGAGAGGAGTGCTTCAAGTTTTGCTGTGTTGTCAGCAAAAATTAATGGAGAAGTAGGAGGAAGACTTGTGAAATAACTCTGGAAACAGGGCTCTTTGAGGAAGAAAAATGCGTGGATGGGAAGAGAGAATCATTAGTCTGGCATTAAAATAAATGGCTGTTCCTGTAAATCTAAATTTCAGGTGTAAAAGCAGACTTTAATTTCTTCTGCAACTATTGCAGCAGCCAGTGTTCCAAAATAAAGCTCTTGCAATGGCAATATCATTTGCGATGGCTGTGGTTTAGACTATATAGATTGGAGAAGAGAGGGGCAGCTGCCGAAAGCCAGGTGTAAAAAGCACTGCGGAGCGTCCTCTAAAGAGGAGGCTTTTTAAAGTTACTGTAAAACATAAGTATAAAAGAAATCAAGCTCATCTTTCTCCAAGGACTGTAACATCCTTTAAGTCTTAATTCTGCTTAATATTTTGTCTGTCCTCTCTGGGCTGCACTGTTTAATCCTTGCTGGTTTTTTGGTGGGGGAGCAAGAGGCAGGATTTTAGTGTATATATTAAATAACGAGTTGTGTCCTGCATAGGTGACTCCTGCCTGCCCCGAGTGACCCTTTGCAGCGGTTACCTCTTCAGATATCCTGCTTTTTCCATTTCTCCCTTCTCCCTGTTCAGATGGTCTGTGTCTCTCTGTGCTATCAGGGCAGGGAGCTGAATTAATTTTACGTATCTGTCTCCTGTCAATATTTGTGTCAGGAAAGCACTTGTGCAATTTCTTAGAGAAGTCACTGTCTCCCTTCGCTGACCTTTTATTTCTTCTGTGGATGGAGTGTTTCTTCTTTAATATCCTGTGCAATCTTTGTTTCAGCCACTGTGTACTCTTATCGCTTTTTATACACTTGCCTATAATCTCCCCAGTTTGCATCTACGTGTTTCCTCAAGTGCGTCCCTGCTCTTTAACCCTTGAGGGGCTGCTCGTGGTTCCTCTCATGCATGGCAGCGGCCCATGCTGCGTACCGCTGCTGAAGGGCACCATTAACAGTTGAGCATATTAATTTATTTTAAAACAGTTTTACTGCATAATTGCACTTGTCTTGAAGCAGAATGCGTCTGCCCAAGAGTGTCTCGCAGCCTGGAGGGGAGATGGCATCACACACCCTCTTCTCATACCACTTGCCATTGATGTACATCTTGCTTTTACCCATCTCCAGGTCCCTTGGAGCTACTGAAGTGACATGAAATCAGGCGTTGCCTTTGGACCCGTTTCCAAATCAGAATGCCTGAGTGACTGTAACGGGACTGCGCTGCATGTGCATGTATGGTTTATGCTAGCTGTCCCAGCAGGGCTGCAAACCCGCTGGCACCAGTGCCCGGAAAGCTGGTAGGGCATGCAGAGCTGCGTCTTTAACTCTCAGAGTACAAATTTCCTACTAAATGCTTTCTGTTTTCTTTCTCAGTCTTTCCTCTTTTTTATTTTATTCCATTTATCCCAGTACTTCAGTACCAAGTTGATAGGTTTATTATAAATACGAAAGAAAGCATGTGTAATGGATCGTACTCAACATTTTTAGTAGAGAAATGGTTGAGGCCACCTTTTTTTTTTTCCCAGGAAGAAAGAAATTATTGGCTATTCATTAAAATGTCAAAGCAATGAGATTTTGTTGCTCCGGTGCCATCCACAGGACCCAAACTCTCCTGGAGCTGTGTTGGCCCTTTTTGCCCTCTGCATGCCGCGCATTCCTCGTGTCCAGATAGCTGGGGTCTGGGAAGTCTCATTAGTTCCTTGTGACCCCACTGGCTTTCTGCCTTTTTCCCAGTGCTCCGTCCTTAGAGGAATTCCCCTTTTCTCTGATTCCTGTGTTCAGCTTTCGGATTAGGAGAAGATGCCCTGGCAGAGGGCAATGGAAATAATTTTGATGACTTCAGTGGAATTAGAGGAGTTGATGGGGAGTTTCCCGGGTTGCTGATGGGAACAGACTGCTGTCTTCTCGTTCAGCATGTTGATTAAACCCCCACCCAGTAATCGCCACTCATTACCTTGCTTTTGTAGGCACCCTGGCATGGTTCTCCAACGGCAGATTTACAGCCCTGCAAGAGCACAGAGAGGGAGACTGTCTAAAAATGCCTACACTGGGTTTTTTACAAATAGTACTTGAGATCATTAAAATGGCATAGTGGAGACCACTAAGCAGATAAACACCGAAAGCAATGGTGATTTGTCCCTGTAAAGCTCCATGGGCGGTTCGTGAGGAAACGGGAGATGCATTGACTTGGACAGCTACTTATAGAAAACAGATGTGCAAGTTAGGAAACACAAGTGATGAATCTGAGCCCATATGGCAGCCCCCTCATGAGCATTTTGAGTCACAGCCAGCCATGAATGGCTCTCAGTTTCTCTTTGGAAAGAAGAACTCACCGTTGCTTGTAAAACACGAAGACGGTTTTGTTTGTGTCCCCCCAGCCTCCACTCTCCTTGGATGGAGCAACATCTGCCAGATGTTCCCCATGTGCCAGGTAGGGAAGGAGGAGCAGCGATGTATATCATTGGGACAGGTTTATGGTTTTTCTTTTGCAAATGCCAGGGCTGAAGGCACGAGCAAGCAGTGCAGGGTCTGTGCTGGTCTACATAGCTGCCGAAGGCTGGTACTGATGTGGGTAGCTTTCGGCAGCACCCATACTTGGGTTGGATTTTAAGCAGTCGCGAAGTCTAGTTTCTCGCAAAAAAAGCGACTTCTTGAGTTGCTGTCTCAGGGCCCTCCATGGCTTCTCTGCAAGGCAGGGGGACTTCTGCTCCCTCCCTGCCAAAACAGGCAGGACCCCTTGAGCGATGGGCGTCTTGGAGGTACCTGCAGGAGGACCCACGTTCTGCTGTTTTGGATCTCAGCCCTTTTTCCCTTTCTTCTCCCCTTATAAAGAGAGGCAATTTCCAGGCTAACTACGGGCATGTTATTTTTCTCATACTCATCTGAAAACTGCTTTTCAAGCAAGTTGAGCTTAGTGGGCTGTATAACCTCCTCTGCTTTGGAAAGCTGCTTTTGCAGTCCTCCGCCTCCTCTCAGCCTGTGGCATCTCCTCCTCATTGGCTCTTCTAAAGTCTTTTGTATGGGAATCTAATGGGTTTTATTGGTTATTGTCTTAAGTGTGCGGTCTATAAAATTAGTCCTTTCCCCACAATACCATAAGGAGATTAAAAAGAAAGCCCAGATTTATGAGAAACGGAGAATGAATATATTTATAACCTGAAGAAAGACTGTAGAAATGTATCATAAGGAAGCACTTTAAACTTCGGATCCCAGTTTAACCCAGTGATTACCATTCAAGAGTGGGCTTTTTTCTCTTCTGGGTTTTGGTTTGTAGAGATGACCATGGTGCAGGTCCCCTGGGTTTTTATCATTACCTTGGTCTTGCTGCTTATGCCCTGGCCAGCTGACATCCCCGTTACAGCAGGGCTGGGCTGTTTTATTTCTATTTCCTTTTCAATGTATTGCTGCACCCTAAATTAATTTCTTAGCAATCCTATTTGCAGCCCTGTTGAGTGAATGGGTCTCTGGAGGGGACTGCATTGTTAACACTGACAAACTTTGATACAGCTGTGCACAAATGGACATAACTAAGGAAAAGAAGTGCTGTGAAGTAATTAAGGAGTCTGGTGCTCTTTGCAGCCTGGCTGAAGTCCATGTCCTCTTCCAGTGCTTGCTGAGAGTCCTGGTGTGGAAGGAAAACCACAAAGCACTTACTGAGACCACAGGTAGGAGGAGTGGTGGGGAATGAGGTCCCAGACAGAGTTCTGGCATGCCAAGGTTCATGATTATCCTGCAGCAGCACCGCCCAGAGTCAAACACTTGCGTGGAAGCACGTGTGGGATCATCCAGGGACTTGTTCTGCTCGCGGAGAAGCGGGTCCTTGCTGTCCATGGCTGCTGGTGAGCCCCTGCCTCCCCCGGGCTCTCCAAGGCTTATGGTTTGTTTTGTGGTTTTTGCTGGTGGGAAGGTTTTGGCACGGAGGGAGCAGGATCGTGAAGGTTGGCCTCCCACCCTGTATATGTTTTTTTAATATATGTATGCATTGGTCTGTTGCAAGTCTAATATGCTGCCACTGCTGTGCCGGCCAGAATTGCCTTGTCTAGTCCTGCTCATCTCCCATTTCTCCGTGTTAAGTTGCACCTTATCCCAAAGACTGCGAGTGATTTGGAGAGAAGCCATCCGTTTGTCTTGCTAGCGCCCTGCTCAGGCGTGTTATGCTGGTACCCTGCACGTGGTCCTGTGATGCTTTGGAAAATCCCACCCGTGGGCCTCTGGGCTGCTCTTGGGACTAGATAAGAAACGCACGTGCGTGGCACTTGTGAATGAGGGCATGTTAAACTCCGAAGCAATGACAGCTATACCAAATTACCTGCTAAAATGATCTCAGTAATTACAACAGGAGTCGAATGAGGATAGCAGACTATCTAATAGCATAGGCGAGGCTGTGATTTACTGAATGGAAGACCTTTAGAAACTTGCAGGGCTAAGGACTTGTCTCCGAAAGAGTCTGGGACAACTGTTTAATAAACTTGGTGAAACCCTGTTAATTAATGCATTTAAAGACAATTTAATGCTCACTTCATATAAAAAGTGGTAGTATTTTCAAGAACTGGTTAACCCTGGCCTTTTCAGATACACTTCTAGTATTGCTGTGTTTTCTCAGGGTTTGAAGAAGGATTTTTGTAACGTGAGGGAAGACTCTTCTCTTGTGCATTGTTTGTGTTGAGCAGGCTTAAGTCTGACTGAAATATCCCAAGACCCCAGAAGATCTGGGAACTTAAATTCCCCCAGTGTCTTCGGAAGTCCCAGCTGCCATGCCTCCCGCCAAGTATAAGTTTAGATGCTTTGCAGACGGCATTAAATCAAAATACTTGTGGTCGGTCCTTTCGGGTTTCGCTTGTCGGCGGCAGCGGTTCATTTAAGGGCAGGGCTGACTTGCGTCCTCTGCATCGCGCTTGGCAGGGGAGCTGGGAGGGCTTTCTTATTTTGGAGGCAGCTGAGGAGGAGAGCAGTGCTTGTGCAGAGACCAGTGTCAGCTCTCTCCAGCCTTTAGAAGAGCAATTGCTGGTGGCCAATGTCCTGGCTGGTGTAAACTTGCCCAGGTTTGGAGCTAAGTCCTTGGCAGAGGTCTACAGGGTTTGGTGGACTCATACTGGAAACAATACTGCTGGTACCTCCTGCCTCTACCCTCAGCCCGCTTTCTCTTAAGCTTTCTTTTGCAGTGGAAATGGTAGAAAAACGTGGAAATCCTGCCGTTGGGGAGTCAGTGTTTGCTGTGGCAGTTGGCATTGCTGAGCACTGTTTGTATTGATTGGAGCGGAGGCAATTAAGAGACTCCCACTGCTTTCACTGGAGGTTTTTCTGCGTAAGGAGGCTTGAAGCAGAGGGGAGGACCATTACAGTGTATAAACACTGCGCAGGCAAGCGGATGGGGTCTAGAGGCATCTCGCAGCCTCGTTGAAGCCTGAAATATTTCTTGCTGACTGGCAAGGAGGCCAACAAGAAGCACATGAGTCTCATCAGTGTGTCTTGTTGGCTCTGCAGTGCGTGTCCAGGGAAGGTGCCCTCCCTTCTTGTAAGGGGTGATGAGATGGGGAAGTGGGGCCGGACCCCTCCTCACTGAGCTTCATCTTAGGTGTTTTCCTGCAATGCAAATTTCTCAAAAGTTCCTTACTCCTGGACTTGTTCTTCTTAAATCTGCCCATATCCCATGCAAGTCCTTTTTTGTGGTGGAAAATTATTTCTGTCTGCGAGGAAGCTGAAGCTGTGAAAGGATGATTTGCACAGAAGAGGAGTCCCATAGTACATAAATTGTCTGCACAGAGACTTGTGTGGCGTGGCTTCCTTCTCCATCCCGTGCCCTCGGTTGGGTGTTGGCACGGGCCACGGGCTCGGTCCTTGGCCAACGGGACTTTGCTTCATTCCCAGCTAGGAAATAGTTTCCTGGCAAGAGTTCAGGAGTGTGAAACGTAAGAATTTGGGATGGGTTTGTAGGAAGTTAATTTGATCACTTGGCAAGAGAAGTGGGGTAATCCAGTTCTCGTGTTTTTTTTAAATCTGTGTACTTTTGTCTCAAAAGAAGAGAGTGTCAGCAAAGGAGCTTGGTTCTCAGTGCATTAACACATCCCTTATTGTCCTGATGTCTTTAACATTGCTCTTTAAACATGATATTATGCAGCGGCCCTTAGAGACCCCAAATCCTGTTTAGACAAAGTAAGCCTTGATGAAGCTGAACGTTTCTAATTCAATAATGTGGCTGGGAGAAGGTTAGTGTGAAAGTGCTGGAGAAACGAGTGAAATGCAACCTGCTCTCACTTATGCTGCAAGGTCCCCTTCTCTCAAGCAGGATTACGTGCTGGAATTTCAAAATTTATGGTTTTTTTAGTAGTAACATGGATAGACTGCTCCTGTGATGCTGACAAACTCTTGGAAAAGGCAGCAAAGCTGCAGGTGTTCCCCAGCAATGCCATGTTATGGGAGGTGGGCTGTAGCCTTGGGGGCTTGTGCATGATTATGGTCCCATGAAATCAGTGAAAGCTGGAGGCAGTGGGGTGGGAAGAGCTGGAGGAGGGTGTTAATGAGGCAGCAATCACACCTCCTGGCTTTGGAAGAGGAAACACAGCCCCGATGCCATGCTGGGTCAGGCAGGTGGGATGTGACTGTCCATTCCTCTGGAGAGAAAAAAAGTTTTGAAATTCAAGAGGAATTGCAAAAATGCATCTACTTACTTGAAGCAAAACAAACCAAACCACCCAAATGGATCTCATTTTCACAATAAAATGATGCCTTTGCTCTCAGTTCTAATTCTGCTGGCGTGAAAACTCAGTTGCTTCTATAATTGAGAAAAGGTGGAGGGAAATATGTTGTCTTTTGTTTTGCCGCCTTGTGCATTCGACAGCTTTGGGTATGTACTCTGATTTTTCCGCTGAGGATTTAGTTTCCTTTTAGTAAGGGACCAAGAGATGGTGGTAACACCTGGGAGTGCTTAAAACTCACCTTAGGAACTGAGGATGGCTCTGTAGTGTGTCATAGAGCATAGGAGTATCCAACTTATTCTCTGAAGCTTTCCCCTTTTTGCTTTGATCCCTGCCAGAAGAAACTCTGCCCAAGTCCGTAGAGCTGGCAGAGCAGCACCAAAGCAAAAGAAAGCAAAATAGAGTCTGCACTCAGTGCTGGTCGATCCAGAGGACTAAAACCAGGGCAGGTCTCTGGGCTGTGCAGGAGAGAACCGCAGGGAAGGGCTCGGTGGCCTCAGCGATGGCCAGCCTCAGCCAGAAAATACAAAGTACCAGCATACTGAGCCTCTTTTTTTGCTTTAAGCTGTTTATTTTGCTGCTGAAGGATTTTATAATCTATTTGGCTGAGTGGAAGCAGCAAGAGAACATCATGGTCTGAAATTCCCCCCTACCTGTGTTAGAGAGAGGGAGAGATTTGTATGTTTTCATATATCTATATAATTTACTAAGCATATATTTACTATATATGCATGTGTATTTACTGATGTGGAGTGAGGGGTATTTGTCTTCGATAGCGCACTGGGATGCAAAGCCCAGGTCTGAGGCCAGGTCAGTACAAAGCAGGAATACAAGCAGCTTTCTGAAGGCTGGCTCACATCCATTATAATATTACTAAACACCATAATCCTGTGAGCCTTCGCTTCGTAATACGATAATGAGTTATTAAAGCTAAGGCAGGGTACTTTGGGGAAGCAGTCTGAGGTTTTGGGTCTCTTTTTTTTTCCTTGCTGCTGGCTCTCCCTCTTGCTGTGCTGAGCCATTTCTCTCAGTTACTCTCCATTCATAAGATTCTGTAGCAGTTTCAGAAGTTAACAATTTTAAAGGCTATAAAAATGCCATTTTCTGAATATTACGTGCCTTTTCCAGACAAGACGAGCTGTTGTACTCTGTTGCCTGAGATACCAGCTTGCCCCACAGCCCGTAGGTCCTCTCCAGGAAAAAACCCAGGGTATTGGCTAAGAAACAGCCACGCACTATCGGAGTCTGGGGCTACGCTGAAAGCTCAGCGTGGGCAATGGGAAAGGTGTTCCCTTGGCCACGTGTGTGCTCTGCTCCGCGTTAGCACCTAGCAAAATGGTGTGTTTGAATAAAAATGTTGGAAGCATCTTGCAGCCACCTCCGTGTCTCAGGTCAAGGGCTGTGCATGTTTCTTGGAAATCCTAGCGTGAGGAAATTGTTGTGCAAAGTGCCAGGACTGCTGAGGGGGAGGGAGATGGTTCTTGCTTGCTTGGAAAATAAAGCAAGAATTGAAAAAAAAAAAAGTGGAGGAATGTGCCAGCCATTATTTGCAAACTCATTAACTTTGGTTTTGGGAGCACTTGGCAGCTCTGGGCTATATTCAAAGTAAAGGCAGATACTCACATAAACCCTTTACCCTGGAGTGGAGGGAAGGCTGGATGCTATTTTATTGCAAAATGAAAAATACCTTGCGAAGTCAGGTTTGTTGCTGGTTTTTGTTTTGTTTGTTTTTTTAAAGCCCTTTGGATGGGGATGCGGCTGCATCCCTTGGCCCACCTACTGCTTCCTCCAGCACTAAGCCGCAGAGCTGCAGTGCGAGGCACCACTCTCCAAATGCCGTTGTCCAGCAGCGCTAGGACATGTATTATTAACTATCAGTGGCAGCTTGGAAGCTGATAAAGATCTTTTTATTATTTTACAAGCACAATAATTATCACCTAGAGATGTTTTCCTAGAGCTTAAGTGCTCTGCTCGTCCTTTGGATATACAGGATATACACGTTTGTCCTCAGTTGTTTGAATATCGTCTGCAGAAACCAGGATTTCTCTCAGCACACTGAATATCAAAGCATCACCTTTGAAGGAGCTGTTTAAACCGTATTTCTTCTCCCCTAATTGTCAATGCAAAAGCCAAAGAAGAGGCAGAAGAAGATATTTGGATTGATCTGCTCCAGCACTTGCTAATTAATGTTGCACTGAAGGAACCCTCCTCTTTGCTCTCTGGGAGAAGACAGTCCATCACGCCACGACAGGGGCAGAGGTCTGCGGTGGGGGACCGCGCTGTCGGGGCCGCGGGAGGAACCTGTACCCATCTGCCTGCTCAGGAGGTGCTGTCAGACCTGGGGAAACATGAGGGGCTTGTCTTCGCTGTGCTGGGTTTAACCTCTTGCGTGCAGGCGCATCATGCCGTTGGTACGCTCTTCCCATGCAATTTGTGTGCTTGTCTTGGAGGGGGACAGTTCCAATGGAAAACGATGGACAAATGACAAAGTTGTTGATCCAAGTCTGGCTGCAAAGCGGTAAGTGGCAGCTGGCAAAAAGCAAGGAGTTGTTTTCCATACTAAAAATAACATCTATGTAAATCTGAACAGGAGTTGTTTTCCCTGTTAATAATTTCCAGGTAAAGCTGCACAGATGTATTGCTGGCATAGGAGAGCAACAACGCGTGGATGTAGGAACGGCAGCGTTTGGTGCGTACGGATAGGAGCATGGGAGGGGGAAAGAAATAAATCCAGTGCTTTGTCTGCGGCAGGACTGTGGAAAGAGCACTCCTGGATGTCATTTGAGATGCACATGCTTTCACCAATGGCTCTTGATAAGGGGAGCAAAAAAGGAAGGGTTTTATCCAGATGTGCAGCTGCTGTCTCCCCTGGCAGCACATCTGGGGGCAGAGGTTAATGCAGAGGATGGAGGTAATCTCTGCCCCCCCCCATGTTGGGTGGCCACAAGGTCCCCTTTGTGGTCGCATGGGCTCTGCCATCTTCCTCCTCCTAAGACCGTCACCCTGGCACGTGTGTCTGGGCATGATGGGCAGCCACCGAAAAGCTGCCTTGGGCACGGTGCAGCTGACGGAAGGTGGGAGAGCCCAGCCCACCGCGGTGGTTGAAGGGGAGAGGAGGTTTGCGGAAGGTGGCACAGGGGTGAAGACACAGTGCTCGGGTGGGGACAGGGCAACGCTTCCCCACCATGCCAGTTTTTCTTTTGTTTTTTGTTCTTTTTTGGAATATGTGTATTTTCTGGTTTTTACCCACCTTGTCTTCCTCGGGGCACAGCAGGTGATCTGTAAAGGGCTCCCTGCTGGGTTTGGCTGATATAAATCTTGGCAGCACCGAGATGTCTCTGCCACGGGGTCCACGTCAGCTGCTGCCAAGTCACGGAGACATGGTGGAAACTAAAGGGTGGGTGCAAAAGGTGATAAGCCCCATGGTTTTGGGTAGCTGAACTCCTTCTAGCTCTTCCAGGCTCTGATTTCCATGGCAGCATGTGCTGTAGGTCTGCAGGTGCAAAGCCACTTGCTGGGCATCACCTCTGGGTGCTGCCTGCGTTGATTCCATCACCAGCATCTTGCCCAGTGTCGCACAGTCCCATAACAGGGGACTGTCGCCATCCAGGTTGATTCCAGTTGAATACCGACATAAATACACCGTGAGTACATTTTTCTCTCTGGAATTCAAAAATGTGGTCTTTGACATTATAGCTCACAAATGAGCAGATCATGGTTCCTCCGTGGTAATGTATCTCTTATCAATTTATTTCTCATTAAAAATTTCATGTGCTGCAATAAAAGTCAATAGTGAGAAAACAGCAAAGCTTTATAACCTGTTAAATCAGGCCCCTGCACATGGCTGCCGTAGGCTGTCGTTGGGATTTAGAGTGAAACCAAATCAATCCAGCGTTCCCCCCATCCTGCGACTGCGTGATGCTCAATACAAAAGAAGGGGGAAAAATCGTTGCATTTCAGTGACTCTTACTAAAGAGTTTGAGTGAGAGAGGGATCGATCTCTGGATGATCTGCATTACAGACAGCTTTTTTTNTGTTTGTTATTAGGGAGTGACGCTGTAACAGCCCCCTTCCTCCGAACCCTGGTATTTTGATAACCTTTACTATCTTGAGGATATTTGCTCTTCTGTTTTTACTGCAAGAGCTCTCTTTTGACTAAGCAATTACAGGTATTTAATTATTTCTTCAATTTCGAGCTGCAAGGCTGCACAGCCGCTCTCCTTGCAGAAGCAGAGCATGTAAAGGGACTTTATTTTTCTTTCAAACGCAAAGGGACACTAAGACAACAATAATGCGCTGGATGGAGCCGGCTCACAGCCATCCCCAAAGGTGCTCTGCTGATGTGGTATTTGGCGTTTTTGCAATTAGTACCTTGCATGAGGTCTTCTCATAGCAGCAAGCCATTTAGCACCCGCGCGTAGGTGAATCGCTCTTCTGCGTGGTATTGCAGTGACAACGGTCTGGTCAGGACAGACAGACAGTGGTCTGGGGGCCTCTGGACTGGAAGCAGGTGTTTTCCTCCCGTCGCTCAAGGGATGCTCTATCAGGGAAGAGCATGCAGATTTGGAGGCCAAAAGGCCTCGTTGAGGAGCAGTGTCCAGGGAACGTGGTGGAAATAAGTGGGAGCAATGTGCCTAAGGTTTTTGAGAAAGCCTCAAAAATCTCTGTCCCTATTTTTTCTGCGCATGGTACGTGGTACTGAGTAATTTCTGGCGTTTATCAAACGTTCATAAGTTAGATATGTACATGTAACTTGTTGCCTGTGCAGTTCCCCCCATGCCATGTAGTCACAAAATTATTCCCCCCCTTTTATCACTGAAACAGGAGGATGGTGCGTGTGGGCTGGTTCCAGTGGCTCTGCCTCTGGTTTGCTCTTCAGAAAGGAGAGCAAGAGCTTTGGGTGGCGTGGTCGGATCCGCAGGTAAACCTTGAGGGCACATCCCCAAAATGCACCTAGGAGCAAAAGTTTGACAGTTTTTTATTTTTATCTGTTTTTCCTCAAAACAGTTTCTTGTACCAGCATCTGTCCCTGGAAGTCAGTACGCACAGCTCGCTTGCACGTGCATCCTTGGCATGAATTTGGGGTGGGGGAGAAGAAACACCTCTTCAAATATACTTGGTATTCAATAGTACCTGATAGAAATGTGCGTGAACCCCTGCTCATCTCTCTGGTACTGGGGTGGCACCAGCTCAGCTGGGGGCTCAGCAAAGCCCCTGTATTTAAGGGGCTATTGAGACCTTCCCCAGACCCGTACTTGCTAGGTTGGAGAGGAGTGGGAGGCTCTGGCGTCTTCTCTGAAGACGGTCCCTGCAGACACAGCTCCCTTGGCACCACCAGCTGCCCTCCCCTCGCCTTTGGCTGGCTCCCCGTCTCCTTTGGGGCTGTTTAGTGCAAAATCACAGAGGTGTGCTCTGCAGTCAGCCCTGCTGAAGCCACCGTGAACTACGGAGTCAATAGAGGTGTCGAGCATGTAAATCCCAGGGACGAAAGAAATGCCATTTGAAAAAGGAAAATCAGCCGGCTTTGGTGTATTTGTGTGAGTGGAACAAAGCTCAGACAGCCCTTGCAGGCGTCTGGGCAAAGAAGGGGTCTCCCCAGTGTGCAGTGAAACGGGGCCGTTGTTAATGAGGTCTGCTGTGGTGGTTAGGAAAGGTCCAGTTCTTCTCCATGGCTCATGGTATGTGGTGGCTTTGGCACTGAGTTCCCCCAGCTGCTTAAGTTACTCGTATTCTTTAGACTTCGGAGTCCATTCTTGCATCTGACTGGGGTTACCTAGCATGATATTTCTGGGCTAAAATTGAAAATAGCACCGCTGCACAGATCAGAGGGAGTTGTCTTGGTCCTCCTTGCTCCAACTCCTAGGCAGTTGGACTAGATGATCGTTGTAGGTCCCTTCCAACTGAAATAGTCTAGTCTATTCTATTTTTTTATTCTATTCTCCTTGCCTTCCAACACTAGACATTGCTCGTTAGTGTAAATTGTTGCACTGCTGCAAAGAGTAGATGTAAATACTTTGATTTACACCCATTGAAGATTTTCCCTCCTTCCTTCATCTCCCAGCTGAGGTCCAGAGCAGCAGCAGGAGATGGGCACACCAGAAATCAGACCTGATGGTGCTCTTCTTCAGGAGACTGATTTGAATTGTAATGACTGCAGGGCGATGTTTTAATTATCCGTAATTGCTAAAGCAGGTTAGTGGCCAAATGAGCAACTGCAGATGCACAACTGGCCTAATTTGTTGGCAGCAAGTGTGAGCTGATACCCTGACAATGTAATTAGTGCTAATTTTGCATTTCTGCAAAAAAATCCCCTCCCTTTCAGGGTCTGAGGTTGCTTCTGGGTCTCAGCCCTCCTGGTCAGAGGCTGACAGTGGTAGTGGCAGGTGGGTGGCTGTTGCTTGGTCTGCTAAAGCTCTCCTCGATGGAAGCGCAAGGCGAATTCTGTGTGCCGAAGTTGCTCTGATCGATGCCTTTCCTGCAGGGTGACTGATTTGCAGATGGTTTTGTACGTGGGCGATACCAGGACTATGCAGCAGCAATATCTGTGATTTAGGGAAAATGGAGAAAATGCAGACCGTCTCAATACTACTTAGTGTCAAAATTAGCTTGACTCCCCTTTTAGTTACTCTGATAGCGTTTATTTGTGCGGCTTTCTAGGACATCAAGGTTTTGCATCATCCACAATCCATCAGTTTAATTTCCTCTTTAAAGCAGTGATCATGAGTCTTAAAATAGAAAAAAGAAAACAGCCTGATAGGCAGCAGGGAGCTTGTTTCCAGCCTCAGGCAACGCAGCTGCAGGCATGAAGTTCTCCTGGAGGAGAACCACCTGGGGTGGTCATGCCCCACCAACAATCCTAGGTCTTTTGGGCAAATCCCAATTTTTTTGAGCAGCAGTTTTGCACAGATGAACTTCAGGGCTTTGTGAATAAAGAGAATTTCTTTATAAACCAACTGGTTTTGCATAGCTGGTGGTGACATCTACCCTGGTTGGGCTTGGATGAAGCTCCTGATTTCTAGCACCTGCCTTGAATGCCCTTCCCTTGGGCCTTTCCTCTTTCTTTGTTAGCAGGTCGTGGGGAAAGTGGGAACATCTGAAGGGAAGGGTGGATCTCGGAAGACCTGCGTGGCAGAGGATGCCGCCCACAGCTATTGAGGCAGTGGGGTGAGCAGAGCCAGTTGAGTGCTCCGTACCTCCCTGGGCTGGCCACGGTGCAGAAGTGCTCGGTTGTTGATGGTGAGAGGTCAACTCGAGGTAGGTTTGTGACAAAACCTGGTCATTTTATGAATGAGGCATATGAGATTTTTAATAGAGTTGCCAGCGAAGATAAATGAAACTCAGGGGTGGTGACCCTGTAGAGCATAACCCTCTGTCTGGTGATGGGGATGAGGTATGTGGTGTTGAGTAAACCTCAGAAATCTGAGACTGGTATTAGTTTGGGCTGATTCTGGCTTTAGGGTGAAGGCAGCTCAATTTAAACTGTTGCGGTTCATTTAATCCAGATTTCTTTTGTGCGATTTCATGTGAATTTTGGTCCAGAAGACTTCTGAATTGTGGTCCCTTGTCATTTCACTGCTGCTGTCGGTCCCTGTTTGTGGAGCATGCCAAATCCTGCTGTGATAACTATACAGAAAACTCAAAAAAAAAAAGTTTAAGGAGGAATAAAGCCAAGAGGGTCTGTTGGACTTGTGCAGAGCTCAGGCCCAGGACCAGAACATATCAAATCTGTTGCAGAGTGAGTTAGCTTCTGTAGGATTTTACCATGTGAGGCAATTACAGAGCTAAACAGCATACTTTAAGAAGATTATAATTCTGCCTCCAGTATGGACGGCCTTTCTGCAAGGGCATCCCAGTCCGGGCTCTGGTGCACTGGGGTTGAATCAGGTTGTTAACATTGTTGCAGTATTAATTACTGCAAAAGCAAAAGGTTAATTTGAAGTGCTGTGGATTGCAGGAGGTACCAGGAAGAGCAAAGCCTTTAATTTGGTGCTGTCATGTGGATGTAACAGAAAAATTTATTTTTGCAGGAATGGTTGGTGAAAATGGTTGGGTGTGCTAGGTCCAAGGAGATGCAGGGTCTGTGAGCTCCACTGCTTTCTGGAAGTCAAAATAAAAGCAAACCTCCATATTTCTTGTATTGATTTTGCTGGTGTATCCTAGATTTAAAAAAAAAAAGCAGGAAGTATGGAGATTTGTCAAAATGAATTATTGAAGTGATACTTCACATTTCCTTCCAGTCTGAGAAAACAAAGCATGTTCTCCTTCACTATGATACAGCCACTTTTTTACCTCCTTTTTCCGTTCCAAGGAAGCATTTCCAACCAGTGGGCATGCAGTTATCGCTCCTCAATAACTCAACGAACATCAGATTTCTGCCACAAATCTTCTGAGAACAGCCGAAATCAATAGATGGTGTTTGTTTATTTTGATACAGCAAAGCAATGGGGAAAGAAACAATCAGGCAGGTGAGGGAAAACGAGCTTCAGCAGATTTTGTTTATATAGAGTTGTTGGGCTTGTTTTTAAAAAAAAAAAAAAAATGAAAGCACTGATCAGATTGGATTCAGATTTCCAGCCCAGATTCAAAACGCACATGATGCTCCCGAGCACAAAGACCTCCTTTCACATGAGGCTCAAAGGAAAGATTTGTGCTTTTCTTGCTGGCACTCCCCAAGGAATATTTGAATTATTACGCCCTGGCTGCCGTTCCCACCTGCCAGCACCGTTACAGCTGCGAAGTGGGGTCCTGCGAAGGTGGTGGAGGGGCGAAGGCGGCCCCAGCACTGAGCATGCCAGAGAAAAAACGGGGCTGGAAACCTCGGGGACCTGCGAGATCTTTATTTTCCCCGGGATGGTGACTACCAGTGCAAAATGCTGCTTAAAATTTGCGCCCTCTTGCTTGGTGCAGGGGAAGCTGCTGTGGCTTCGTGGTTTCATTGCCTGCTTTCTGCTTTCTGAATGATCCTGTGGCTTGTCCTGCTGCAGAGCCCCCAAAGCCAGAAACTCCCTAATATTGCCCCTTGCCGAAGCCCTAATGCTGGTGGGAGCCAGCCTGGGGGGAGAAGGCAGAGACCTCAGGACACAGAGCCTCAATCTGGTTTATGGGTAATTAGAACTGGCCAAATTAATCACAGGAAATAAAATTATCCCATGAATTTACCTCTTTTCGTGTGTGCGAATTAATTGCGACCCCATTCAGGTTTCTGCACCAGCACTGGCTGCTCCTCCGTTTATAGCCTGGGTCAATAATTCCTCGCCCAGTGGATAATTCACAAACCGGCCATGTCAGCATTTATGTGCCCTGGGGGCACTGTCCCTCCCGGGTTTATCGCGTTTCTGTCCCCTGGTCGAAGGGATGGAGAAGCAAAGAGCAGGTGCTGTCATCTGCCCATGGATGTGAAAAGTCTGTTGATCAAAACACTATAGCCAGGTGGGGGAGATGGACAGCTGGTGCATCCCCCAAACATCAGGCACTGGGGGCTGCTCTGCCGTGCCTGTTCGTATGGTGAAAGGGGAATGTGCCCCCCCGGGTGCTGTGTTAATGCCACACATCCCTCCTCCGTTCAGCAGAGGAAGGGGAGAATCTCTCCAAATCCCTCAGTTATTAAAATTGGAGTTTGCTGCCTGCTCCTAGGTCGTAGCTCACTTTAAACATCTTGTGATGCTTTTAGAAGAGCTGCCCTTTAAAAGTTATCGTTTTGTTCCTGTTATTGCAGCCCCTTGTTTTTACTACCAGCTTGCTGGGGAGTGTCAAGCTGCAGAGCAGAGACATACGTTTCATTTTCACTTGGATATTGCAGGCATGCAGAAATTATCACCAATTAAAGTACATTTGACATGATACAAGCCAAACGCGCTTGGACATGTTCTTTCCCTGTGTTATCGGAGAGGTTCGTAGGAGAATTAAATTGGCTGAAGGGCGGGGGAGAGCTGGGGGGGTCCGCACCCCAGAAAGCACACCTTGCAGCTGCCTCCCCTGGCCTTGCAACCTCAGAAAGGTAGAAATCGCCCTGATTTGGAGCAATGGTGTATTTGCGGAGGGATGTGCAGTACCCAGGGATTTGCAGCACCTGCAGCCAGAGACCCGGGTGCCTGCAAACGCTGCAACTGCATCCATGTGTCTGGAGCGGTTGGCGTGCCGAGCGGCCGGCTTTAACGCGCCTCCCTCTCGGGTTGCCCCTTGCTTTAAAAGGTTTAGCCCATGCTGGGACTGGGCTGGGGGCCTGTGCAAAGCAGGAGGAAATCCAGTTTTTGTTGTATGCCTGTTTCAAAGAGACTTTGTAGATAGTGATCTTCCCTTCATCATGATGCTCATAGCGATAGAGCAAGAAGGGGGGAAGGGAGGAAGAGGGAGAAAACTGAACAGCCTTTGCTGCTCTGCGTTGCCCTGGGTCAGCAGGGGAGCGGTGGGAAGCGGTACGAGTGGGTGCCTGCCTGGGCTGCCCCAAAATGGGGGTCCCCTGCCCCCATGTTGTGGAGCTGGCAGCTGCAGCTCATGGTGGTCAGCAGCTTCCCAGCCATGGGATTAGGATGTGTGGATGGAGGTATTTAAGTGCCTAATGACCACTAATAAGCACCGTCTGGGATTTAGGAAGGTAGCAGTATTCAAATGGACTTTCAGTGGGATTTAGGCACCTAACCGGCTTAGGTGCTTCCGAAAATCCCACTAAGCTCTTAAATAGCTGCTGAAAACATACCCCGAAGTGAGCGATCCCAGCCCTCCACGCATCCCCCGGCACCAGGCGCGTGGCTTGCAGGGGTGCAAACGGGGGAAATCCTCCTTGCTCCCCAAACTAGCCCCAGGCTGCCAGTAAGGAATAAAACTGAGCTGTCTGCTCCCTGCCTGTGAGCCTTTTCCTGAATCACCCCTTCCTTAGCTCAAACAGCATCAGGGGGTGGACATACTCTGAATTCAAAATGATTAATTTTTTTTTCCTCTTACCATCTTCGGCGCAGTTTTTTCCATAATGCTCACTTATTCCCAGTCCTCTGCAACATCTCCCTTTCTCGTGCCTTTTGGCTGGAGAGAAGCTCTGTCAAAAAAAAACCCCAGTGAGCAGGAACTCTTGGGACAAGTTGCAAAAGCAGGATCGCCTGTGTGCGGGGGAGAGAGCGGGAGATGTGAGCGAAGCGCTCCGGGTCGTCAGAGCGGTGCCAGAGATAATTGTAATTAGGGTAATGTCTTCAACTGAACTTGGAAGCTAAGTAAAGAGGGTAAAGGTTGAGCTGGAAATGAACGGAGGGATGGGATGGCTGCGGGAATTGCCGGTGGGATTTTGGAACCTCCCAGCTCCCGGTTGGCGGTTCCTGCCTGGCCCCCCAGTCTGGGTATGGAGCTGCTGGGGGTTTCTCCCAAAAAGGGGGTCGGAGAGCTGGCGTTGGGGGTGTGCATTGCCTTGGGGGTGGTTTGTCCCTTGCTGGGACTCCAGGCAGAACTTCAGCTGCTGTTCTTCGTAGCAATAGTCCCTGCTGCGGGTTTGGAGGAGTTTTGCATGGGAGCATGTGCTGTTCGAGCTGTAGGAGCAGAATACAGCCAGAAAGCAGGAAAAAAAAATTAAATAAAACATTTAGGGGAAAAAAAAAAAAAAAGGAGGCCTTTTAAGCGTGCTGGGGCTGGGTGATGGTAC
Source organism: Pelecanoides urinatrix (assembly GCA_013400755.1). Classification (NCBI taxonomy): domain Eukaryota; kingdom Metazoa; phylum Chordata; class Aves; order Procellariiformes; family Procellariidae; genus Pelecanoides; species Pelecanoides urinatrix. The sequence continues at coordinate 56,544 of VZTQ01013922.1, forward strand.
TTTGCGTGTTGGCTGCTCCTTCCCCAGCAGGTCTCTTCCCATGTGCATTCAGAGCAACCTCTGCTTGCAGGTTAGGGATACGCCTCGGTTTTGGCTCCTGTAGACCCAGCTTAGAGGAGAGCATAAGCCAGGTTCTTAGACGGCTGCTGCAGTATGCGGGCGGGCTGCAGCGGGGAGCTGCGCGGCTGGCGGTGCTGGAAAGGCCTGGCTGGCCTGCGGGAGCTTGTTGGGTCAGGGGAAGAAGAAAGTAAGTCAAAGAAGCCCTTTCCTCTGTCTCTTTTTTCGTAAAGGAAGTGTATTTGATACGCAGATCACCAAGGCCGGGGGGGGAAATACTTGTGGAACCACAAATGTCCATTTTCGGTGTCTTCAGGGAGTTTTGTCATATAAACAATATCCTAGGCAAATGAACTGGGCCCTAAGCTGAAAACGGCTTGGTTTAGACCCAGTATTGTTGCTTCCAGGAAGCAGGGTTGAGCTCAGCCCAAACCTGTAGGACGGCAGAGAGGAGGGAGGCTCTGGCGCTCGCTCGGGCAGCGTTGCAGGCGGCAGCCCCGGGCGGGTTTTGCACGCCCCGGTTTGGGGCTGGAGGGCTTTTTCTCTTCTCTCTCCGTGATCCAACATGTGCTTTTTAACCATCCCCTGGCACAGCTCGGTTTTCTCCCTTTTTCCCCACTGTGTTTTATCCCGGGTCGGAAGAGGGGCTGGGACGCTGTCGGCCGAGGTGGTGGCCGGGGCGACGCCTCCTCGACCCGCCGTCCTCGCGTGAAGCTGTTCAGACGCCCTTTGCAGATGGGATTTGTTATATATATATTATATATGTTATGGTGGGGTTTCTCAAGGTGGCCTTCTGCAGGAACAAGCCACTTACCTGCAGCAACACCGTGTGCCTGGTCGCTTACGTCAGGAGGCAAAGCCTGCGGGGTTTATCTCGCAGTGGATAAAATATTCCTTTCAAATGCGCTTGGCAAACAAATGAGCGAGGCAGAAATACAGATTGTGTTTGCTAATGGTAACGCAGTTGCCAAAGAACGTATAAACCGCTATTCACTGGGAGGGAAATTCCTCTCCTTCACGTGAGATGTTTGAGCTGAAAGGCCCAGGATCGCAGCTTTTCTGAAATGCCGCTTCTTGGTCTGCGTTTTGGTGCAATTCCTTTTGGGGGGCGTTAACGCTGCTGCGCCGGAGGAGGGCCGAGCCGGCCAGGCCCGTGCTGGCCTGGGTCATGGTGGGCTGGATGCCAGGGGTCTGCTGCACGGGCAGAAACGGGGCCTGTGCTTGCGGCCTTAGTGCCCCGGCCCCCCCAGGGAGAACTGCTGCCTAGCTGCGTCTTGGAAGATGATTTTGGAGCTTCGTGCGGTTAGACGGCACGTTCCCCAGCTCCCTGCGTCCTCCTCGGGCTTCTCATTTGGGATGTTGAATGTCGTCTTGCACCGGGGATCACAAAGTTCCCTCTCTTTGCGTAGCGTCTGCCGAGGAGGAGCGACGCTGCCTGGCCAAGGGCGGGTTTTTGGCATTTTCTGTGGGCAGGTGCAGTCAAGGCAGTATATGCGTTTATATGTGCAGTAAGGTGTACTGGCCATTTTGGGCTTAGTGGTCCCCGAGCAGAGGGGGGACTCAGCCAGCCCCGGGGACGCTTCGGCCAGGGCTGAGCATCCCGGCAGCCCTGCAGCTCCCTGAATCCGCTGGGGACCAGTCCACGGGTTTCCAGTTGGAAGAAGGATTTGGCTTTGAAGTTACTGTTTGCAGCTTTGGGGATAGATAAGAGGAGTACTGGAGGATGGGGAGATGATTGAGAATATTCATGTGTGGAATTATCTCTTGCAAATATTATATTTTTGGAGTACGCTTGCTTCCCCCCCCCCTTGTTTTGGGTGTTAATTTAAAACATGATTTGGATTTCAAATTAAATAATTTAAATTAAAAAGGTCTCCGTGTATAACAGAGTACATTAGACTGCATTAAATTATTCTTGGGAACCCTTACAGAAGATGGAGAGGGCCTGGGAAGCTCAGCCTCTGTGGTGCATCGCAGGATCCATGGGGGCCGGTGGAAATGTGCACGGGCGAGCTGGGAGTAACGATGTGCATCCTGAAGCAGGCTGTGAAATCCTACACATTTGAGTCAATATTACACGTGGTTTATGGCCTTTTATGAAATTCCCCCCAGCGTGGTGGAGGTGCCTATCTCCATCATACCAGTGGTCTGCATTTCTTCCCAAATGGAGTAAAGCTCTGTTCAAGGAGCTGTTAAAGGAGCAAGAAGTTATTGTTCTGCAGAAGAAGAGGGGGGGTAAACAATCAATTTGCAGCCCTTGGAGGGCCTGAGCATCCCCTCTGTCAACCTGGTAGCCTCCCTTGTCCCTCCCTTGCTGTATATTGCTGAGTATAAAAGGGCTGTAGTTATTAAAATAGTGTGTATAGGAGAATTTAGCCTCTCATTTGAGTTGTCCTAATGACGCTTCAACAGCTGGTATGGAAGATAATAGGTTCTGTGGCAATTACATTGCCAGGGAAATGCCGTACGTGAATGGTTGGGATTCAGGCTGGAAGCCGGGGTGATTCTCTGCGTTTTTGTTAATGCACAGCTGCTTTGTAAAATATTTTGGCAGGAATCGCAGAGCTGTCCATCCGGCTGGTCTGCTTCCCCTCGCGGGGTTTGCTGCCAGCTTCCTCCGTCACCCCTAATCCTGCGCTGCGTGCTCGCTGTGAGCGGTACCTGAGCTGAAGAGGATGCTGAGGGCTCAGCGTTTGGGTTACGTTTGTGCCCCGCTATTGCTTCTTCAGAGCAGGCACTGTTACTTGTTTGCCAAAAAACCCTTGGATATCTAAAAACTAGGCTTTTAATTCACATTTGCATGCCAGTGTACCCTGCTGTTCACTGAGGTTGTTGGGAATATTCAGGACCATGGCATCATTACAGATTTACCTTTTGTACCAAAAAAACAGGAGGATTGTATTTCTTGAAAAACATGGTTGTGGTCCCTGCTGAAAAGCTGTTCTCTTTCTGAAAGCGCATCTTGTGTTTTGTGCCCGTGAGTGCCTGGGAATGTGGTGCTTCACTGTTTGCAACAGGTTTGCAGTTCCTCTGTGTTTTACCTGTATCTTTCCTCAAAAATCCAGTGTACTCAAAAGCCAGGTAGCAGGTAAAAGAAACCCAGTATGTGTATTTTCACTTTTGTGATTTTTTTAAGCTGGTTTCCTGGTTTTCCAGGGCAGGGGCTGGATTAGGATTGTTTGCTGCTGACCGTACATGTAAGGGTTGTACAGCAGAGTGCTCTTCTGTAGGTGGCAGCCCCAAAATGCGATCCTGCGGCAAGCGAGCAGGGATGTAGGATAAATAGGCAGTGACAAGCCCACAGCTGGTGACTCGGTAGGGTTGTAGTCCAGGCTGTGATGCTTTTCTTCTAGGGGGGCGTAGCAGGATCTCCTCCAAACGCTTCGTTAGTGGGTGCCCCTTTCATTTGTGTGGGTATAAACCAGCGAGCACCTTGCCGGCAGGAGCTGAGCAGAGGTGAAGCTGGTGTAGGTGCAAGGAAAACCCTCCCTTGGCTAGAGGGGGGCGGAGGTGGTGCCGTGGGGCTGGGGGTGCAGTTCGGTGTCTGGCTGGGCGAGGGGCGATGCCCCTGACCCGTCCCTTGGAGCGTTGCAGGGGTAAATGCAAATGCAGGGCTGCACAGCATCAGCGTGGTCTGTGCACAGCATCGGCTGGGGTACCTGTGCAATCGTACAGTGTGCATTATATCCCCCTTCTATTGCCTATGATTTCTCTGGCCCTCCTTCACTCTGTACTTGTGCCTTGTGCCACCGGCACAATCAAAACTCATTCTTTTCCCCGTATGGCTCTTTTGATCTGTTCTTCCTCCCTTCCAAAGCTGTGATGGCGGAGCAGAGAGCATGAGAAGTGGCTGGAGCAGATGCTGGTTGTCTCGTCCTCAAGTCAGGAAGTCCTTAAAATATGGGTATCCCCCCAAAGGCTCCTCTTTTCCTCCCCGAAACACAACTCCGGGCATTTGGAGAGAGACTCCTGCATGTAAATCTGCTCGTGTTGCTGTTACGAGGTATTGAAGGCTTACAGATCCCCTCAGAGGTATAACTGGGACCTGGTGGAATTGGTTGAGCCCAAATAACAACAGCCGCTAAGGAGGGCAGAAAGGAACCTGCTCCCAAACAGATGCAGTTTCCAGGGAAAAACTGGCTTTGGGACAAAGCCCGTTCTCCTGCACCTGGCCGTAGTCTCTTTTAAGGTTGAGGAGTGCTTTGTGTGGTGCTGGCCCTTCCTCAACCAGGTTTAAGGAAACAAATAGCTACAGGTAGCTTTATTTGTGTCCCTCGATCTAAAAAGATCATTGCAGATGATTTTCCAGCAGCAGAATAGTCGCGGTTGCAATTCCCAAGGGTGACTTAACTGAAATAACTATGCTAAGCATCGCAGATAACATCCAGTCCTACCCTATTTATGGCTGCGAAGGCGGGGGAGAGTTTCTTTTGGACTCGTTATCTCTGGAGATGCTCCTTGTGATGCCGTGAAGCTGAACTCGGCTCTCCGGGGATCTCTCCGGAGGGCAGCCTGCGTTTCCAGCCCTCCCCGAGCCCGAGGCGGGCGGTGGGGACCGCAGCCTCCACCCCGGGGAGCTGCCAGCAGGGACCAGCTGCTTTCTGGCCAGGCAGCTCAGTTATTTCCAATAAGGAAGGGATTTTATAGCATTTTAACTTTGCAGGTGGGCTGGCCTGGTACGAGTTATAGGTGCTTTTCCCCATATAATTAACCATGGTCACAGGACACCCAATTTCCGGGTGTCTGTGCCCAAAACTCCCAGAGCGCAAGTCCCGCCGTGCATTTCTGGGGCTGCATTTCGACTTTCTCCGCAGTGCTTAGTGCTGCCAATGCCTGGAAAAGCTGCCTTTGCTGAATTCCCCTTGGAGCCCTGCCTTCCTTCCCTGGCTGGAGCTGGATCAAATATCTCTCCGCCACGCTTTGGAGATAAGGCAGGAGGCTGAGCAAACCTGCTGCTATCTCTGTTTTAATTTTGATTTGCAAAAAGTGTCGAGCCAATGCCTCTCCGCCCAGATCAGATCCTCTTATCAGAGGGATTATAACCAGCTCACTAAACAATATAATCCCTGTATAACCCCCAGCAATCTTTCAGGAGGATTTTGCTGAAGAACAGAGTAATCTCGGCTATAGGATTAACTGGTATAAAATCAAGCTTGTATTTGACCACGTTTTAAAAAAAAACAAAAACAAAACAAAAAAAAACCCAAAACAAATACGAGTGACTGTATTTCTGCTTGTTTCCTCTTAAATGATCTCTCAATGGCTCCCGCACATGCGCAGCCTGATTTATGGGTGCAGCAACTTGGAGGGACATAACGGTGTGCAGGTTTGGGACTTCAGGTGTCAAAAGCGTTTGCTCTTGGGGCAGTGCTGCAGGTTCAAGGTTTTTAGATGGAAATACTGTTGCGACTATAGGCTGTGTCTTGCCGTGGATGCTCTGGGGCTGTTCTTCATCTGCCGCGCTGCTCCCCGGCCCTTGGGGTGAGCCTGGTCCGTGCGTTGCTCCAGGACCTGCTGTGCTGCTGGTCTGCAGCTCTCCCGGGCAGATATATTTGTGCCTGGGCAGGTTCAGCAGCCCAGGGGAATGATTTTGTTTCTGAATCTTTTTTTTGTTTGTTTTTTAACTTTGGAAACTCAGTGCAGAGTTTGCCAGTGGTTTTCTTTTCGCTTGCTGAGCTGCTGGTATTGAATGTGAGAGGGCAGGCTGGGTTACTAAAGAGGTTTTGGTTTCCTTGTTGACTGTTCACTCTTTTTTTCTTGCCTCCAATAAAAGGAAATCGATAGCAGCGAGCAGCACCAAATAGCTGTGTGTTGCGCGATTTGATTCTTGTCCCAGGAACCGGCTGGGATTATCGGTTGTCTTTGCACTTTGAATTTTAATAGCATTAACTATAGCGTGTAGTCATGTTATTTTAAAATCCCGTCTAAAGTTGCTTTGGAACGCAGAAGCAGACACCACTTGGGTTGTGTTTTTCTCCTCCCTCGCCTGCAGAAATCGCAACCAGAATTGAGACAGATTTTGAAGGTTAAAACTTCCCAGATTGTTTCCCTTTCAGTTGTCATTTTGGGACGGTTTTGTTTTCTTTCTGATTGCATCAAATATTTGTAATCCTGCGGGGACTGTGGTGCGAGGGTGAATCTCGCTCAAAAAAATAAAGGGGTTTTTTTAATAATTTCTGCAGCGTAGCTGGGGGGAAATTGTTGAAAAGAGCAGTTACCAAACACGGCTAACCATGGCGAAGGTTGGGGCCATGCTCCGCGATGCCTCTCCTAATGCCGTTTAACTGGGTATTTGAAGCATCACCTGAGACTTATATTTAGAAATATTGAGCTGTCAGATGGAGACCCTTACACCCAGCCTGATTTTTAGATATTTTTTTTTCTTCTTGTCTCGCAGGCAGCCCCTGGGAGAGGGGGCTGGGCCAGCGTCCTGTCCCAGCACACTTAAGGCACAAAACAGCTGAAATACTAAAAACATCCCTCTCTTACTAAGGACAAAAAAAAGCTTTTAACAATTTTGAGTCTTTGAAATCTGGGTGTGCTCTGCATTGCGGGGGCGGCGGGGGCGGTGGTCCGGTGTGTGAACGACCAGTTATTTCTTTAATTTTTCCAGCTTTCAGCCTAATCCTGGAGTCAGCATTGGGTGGCCACCACTTCTCTGGCTCCAGGGGACTGCTCCAGGCTCCGGGTCATCCACAGAAACTCTTATTTACCGTGCTGAGGGCTTAGGGCACGGCGACCTCATCCCCGGGTCTGTCCCGGCTGAGTCCCCTGGCCGACGCTGTTGTGCGGGTCACTCCGGACTTCGGTGCCGGCTGCTGCGCACAGCCTGGCTTCCCCTGAAACCCCTCTTCACTTCGTGCCCCCCTTGCAAACACCCCGAGCCTGATGCATCTTGCAGACGGAGCTGGGCATCCTCTTCCCACACGCTGTTGCTTGCACCAAGTTAGATGCCTTGCATTTGCTCCTTCATGGCTTATTTTTCCCCTCCAAATCCCCAAGTTACTTTGGTTGTGGTTTTGTTATTATTGGCCTGATCTTTTCAGTGCAGGAGTGTTTTTTCTGGGGCAGTGCCCAGTGCCAGGCACAGCTCGGGAGAGGTCCTGTGAGGGCAGTGTGGAAAAGGTGCACGACATTGAAGCCTTTATGCGAGTAAATAGCAAGAAACAACATCTTTTTTGTCTTGCTCAAGAAATGCATTGGAAACCCATGCTTGAATTATTATTCTTGATCACATTTAGTTTTGAGTTAATACGATTGCTTCTTGGGTACCTGTCTCCTGGGATCATTTATTACTATTTTCATTTTCTAACTCTAGCTGTTTTATAATCATGGTTCAGGTTATATTTGGAAGAGATAAGGATTTCTTTTATTTGCTTTACTTTCTGAGCAGTACACAGGAAAAAATGCAGTCTTTCCTATACTGGGAAGGGTCATGAACTTTTATTTATAAGCTGAAAGCTGAGATTTTCATGAGTCCATGTGACTTAAGAAACTGAAGTTTGGGAGGGGAAAAAGAAAAGAAGAATCCAAACCCGATAAATACTATGAGACGTGATGAAGTAATGAAAATTGGCAGCTCCTGTTGCTGCGCATCTTGCTCCAATAATCTCTGTCCTCTACTCCCTGCATAAACTCCTATTCCACCTCTCTTCCCCGGTGCCCCTCGTTCTTCCTGGCGCACGCTGCGCCCCAGCGCTGATGCTGGGAGTATCGAGGATGTCACGTCGGAGCCAGGATCCCTCCCCGGGGCAGTGTCACCGTCCCCAGCGGCGTTAGGAGCTGCGGCAGCTCCACAGACAGCCCAAGTGCAGACGGTGTCCTGACAGCGAGAATCAGGGATGCGCCGAGTGAAGGGGTGCAGCCCTCAGCGTTGCTGAGCTGTCGCTGTGCAGTTGGGCAGCACCGTGCAACTTCGCTGCATCCTTGCTGTGTCCTAGTGCACTTTCTGAACCGAAGTGATGTGGGGAAAGATGAGCAGGGAAGGGGGTGTAAGACCTGGGGTAGTTGGATGCACGAGCAGTCAGAAGGGTTGTGAACATTGCAGTGGTTTTTTTTCTCCCATATCTGTCCTGTGCTCGCACCAACGATGCTCTTGGGACTGTTGTGTTGCACATGGTGCCCAAACGCTTAGCCCTAAAAACTTATCTCAGCAGCAGTGTCCTGGTACTCACAGCTTTCCAGCTGGGCTCCTTGGCTAGCCGGGGGGCTTGCCAATGAGTTTGGCTTCAGCAGGAGTTGCAGAGAAATGGGAAAGAAACCCAATGGCAGGGCCTGCTAAATGTTGCATCGGTAACGGCTTCTGGCTTGGGGCCGTTGCTCTCTGCAGCTCTGCCTGGGGACCAGGGCTGCTGGGGGTCACAGCCATACTCTCCACCAAGCTTAGATGGAAACTGGGAAGCCACTTTCCTTTCTGCTCATAGATCAGTTGTAAAAATCACCAGGGTCCCACCCGGGTCAGGAAAATCCAGCAGTGAGACCAGGATTTGAATGCGCCACGTGACGATTCTTGCTTCCATCCCGTGCAAGGGCAGCAGGACCTGTTAAAACAGAAGGGGCATTGAGGGTTTTGCATCTCCACCCTATAACTTTCACTAAGCACTGTATGCTTCCTGGGGAGCTTTGAAAGGCGTTTAATGCAATTTAAAAATCAAACCAATCCTTCAGCTGGCTTTTTCCAGCCATGGTGCAGTGTTTGGGTCCATCAGGAGTGGGTGTAAATGCCATGTTTTCTTGGAGCTTGATGTTCTCGGCCGCTCCGTGCTCACCTGGCGCTTGGGTGCCAGAGGAATTGCAATGCTCGACCTCCCTGGGCTTTCTGTTGTGTCCAGGTAAAACATTTCAGAGCATGGCTGCCTCCAGAAAGCATCACTATTTTGCTTCATCTGGTTGGAAATAAAAAATATGAGGGTTTTTCCTCTGCTTAGCTGGGTTGCAGTGTTTCCTTGCACACCCGCCTTCTCTGGGATGCAATTTTCTACCCTAGCAAGAGTGGTCTCCCCAGCAGTATTGATGCTGAGCTCATTCCATAGGGATCTGGTCCCGGACTTCAACCTGATGCTGCCAGAGGCTGGGCTTTTACTGCTGGCTTCGGCATGCATCTTCTGTGGCTTCTGTTGCTCCTTTTTGGGTTTGGTTTTGTTTTAAATTTTTTTATATTTTATTTTCCCAGCCCTGGGTTTGCCTGGTGCAAAGCGCTGATAACTTCGTGAGAGTGGCTGCCTGCCGGCTCCAAGCGCTGCGGCACAAGCTAAGATTAATAAAAGGCTGTCACTTTTATTAACTTTGCAACCTAGTGCGTTATTTAATTCCAGGCAGGCACCAAGTGCAGCCCTCCAAGCTTTAAATGGCTTTTTCTGCCTTTGTGCATGCGTATAAAATAGATGTGCAGCGGGCGGTGTTACACCACCTGCCACAATGCTCCCATCGAGTAATACTGTGGGTATTTCAGAAAAAAACACATTTTTGGTAGCGGTCGGGGTTTGGCTCCCCATTTTCAGCCTGCCGGTACCAATTTGGGGTCTGTTTGGTCTTTTTATGGTGCAGGGGTATATTCCTTTCATTGCAGTCAGGTGTGCTGTGATATTTCATGTGGTGGTAAAGTTACAGTGTCATGTGAATGGTTGAAAACTTTCAGGCGTTTGATTTTTGTCCTACAGGGACGGGGGGAAGACAGGGAAAGACAAACTTTGCTGCGAAGGAAGTTTTGATAAACATAGTTTGGAAGTTCAATAAGCGGCACATAAATAAAATACCTCTCTTTCGCTGCTTAGGCACTTGGAAAGACCTTCAGGTTTATTGTCTTTATTTAAAAAGGAAAAAAAAGCTTTTGGAAATGGGGCTCTGAGTCACTTAACAGTGATGGGCTGCAGACGCGGGAGCAGAGATGCAGTGGGGCTGCTGGGGAGCATCGGGTTTGTGCATGACGTGGGCTCAGCCTGCGAATTCACACCCGCCAGACAAGCGCTAGCCTTTTAAATCAACTTTAGCCCCTTAAACATCGGAATTGGGGGCAGTTTTCCTGCTGTCAGCCCGTAACTTGCCATTAAATTGATGGGCTGTTTTAACAGGGAGAAAGCTGCTCGGTACTGCCCTGCACCGTGCTATCCGTCTCTTTGCTGCAGTGCAGTTATTTTTATCTATTATATATTGTTCTCGGTAGAATTATCCTGCCCCCAGCTTGTAGATAAGGACTGTTACTAAATGAACTTGAGTTCTTCCTTGAAGGTTAAATTGCTGCCTTGCAAGTTGGCGAGTAAGGCGGGGAAATGCTTTCTTTCCTTCCCCTCCGCAAAACTCGTGGGCTTCAGCCCTGACCTGGCAATTTTGTCGAGTGTTACTTGAAAAAGGCGAGTATTGTACTGCAATGCTGAACTGGCGGCTCTTTCTGAGCCCTTTCTTATTAAGATGCCACCTGGGTGTCAGGTCTCGGGTGGGATCCTGCAGCACAAATTTGGGAAAGTTTCTGGTAGGCATGCCCGGGAGCGTTCCCGTAGGATGCAGGTCACGGATGGGGGACGTGGCGGTTTTGGGTGCTCCTCAAAAACGAAGTGGCAGCTTGTAACCCCCCTCGGAGCAGCGCAGGGTGTAATTTTTGTGAAAAGTGCCCGGTTCTTGGTAGCACCGTCGTGGTGGTGCTGGTCCTGCAGGCTGGATTAAGGCCAGCCCTGGGGTTGGCATCTTCTATGGGTGTGAAACACATAACCAACAGCAGCAATGCAGCCGCTGATCTTGTCCTGAGACTCCCCTTCCCCAAATTTGGCGTGGAAGGATTAGGGTGGAAAAATCCGTAGAAAAACATACAGAAAGTGTGGCTGTTGGCCGCTCTGCCCAGAGGTTGATTTTTCAGCTGGCAAGTGAAACGACAGTGTATTTAGTACCGGCTTTGCCGGCCGGGAGCGGGACGGCGATTGGAAGGCTTGGTGGGATACATCGGGTGGGCAATGTTGGGCTGTATCTCCCTGGAGGCTTCCCCTCCAGTCCTGGAGGCGTTTCTCCGTTATTATTTATAACTCAGCGAGAAGGGGTTGGTCACTTAAAAGAACCCAGCGGGACGGCAGCGTCGGCCCCGTGCAGCTCACGGGGTCTGCACGAGCCTCCCTGGCTCCAGCCGCGGCCCCAGCGCCCTCGGTCCCTCGCGCCGGGTGGCCGCGAGGGATGCGGGGATCTGGCCCCGGCCGAGCGTCCCTCCGCAGTGCGGGGCGATGGTTTTTCTGCGGGTCCTTCTGTCGGTGGGCTGTGTTGGTTAACAAAACACGGCTGCCGCAGGTTTTTAGAACCTGTTAGCGTGAACCATTGACTCTTCCTTTTAATTATTCAGGTTCTTTTAAATTTCTTTTTTAAGTGGAGCTAATAGGCAGTGCAGAGGAGGCTTCCAACCACAGCCCTTCCTCCCCAGAGGAGCTCTGTTTGTACATCGCCAGCTAATCTCTTTTCTTCATTATCCCTTATCTTCCTCGAGCTGATTAATTGCCTTCAATTGATTTATAAATATTCTGTTGATGCAGGCAGCAGACAGGAGGGGAACGGGACACGTCCGGGCACATGGGGTCGTTGATCCGTGCAGCCCCCCTGGGCTTTCCTAACCTGCCTTGCAAGGCCAAGAGATTTCAGCCAGGCTTTATTCCCTTTTTTTTTTTTTGCAATTCCTGCAAGCAACCAAAAATTGTCCTGTAGTGACCTTTTGAGTCTTTACTGATGCACATGTACAAACCTTGTTGCTTTTTGTGGTCCCAGCTGAATAGCCGCTGGGACATTGGGCACCATCAAGGGCGCACTGAGGTGGGTTTTGTGCTTTGCCAGCTTCACCACTGGCAGAGAAGGTGCTGGCGTGATGCACGTTTCCAACCCGGTTGCTGCATTGCATCCACTCCCAAATCTGTACCTGATCGCTGCACATGGCTCCAAAAATGTGAGCGGGTGAAATGGTTCTTCCCTGCAGCTTTGGGGCTGCTGGAGGTGCAGATGGGACGTGAGCGGGATGGGGGTGGTCTCTGCCCAACCTCCCCTCCCTGCAAAAACTGGTCCTGTGCCTCCGTGCCCAGTGAGCGGCAGGTTTGGGGTGAAAAGAAAAGGGGTTTGGGTAAATGCTTTCCATATGGATAAATGCAGCAGGTTGCGTGGGCAGCAGCTGGGCTGGCAGCAGGTGTCGTAAAAAGATGTTTTCTATGCTGGATTCCTTAATATGCATACAGATATTGCTGGAGTGGTTAATGAAGAAAGGATCATTAGAATTACTTATTTGAAACTCTCTGGAAGCTAAAGTGCAGCATTGAAAAAATTTTTAAAAAGGCAGTAACATCTGGCTGGTAAAGATAGTGTCCAATTTCGGAGGCGAGTTGCCTGTCTTCAACCCCATTAAAATCATGCATGTCATTGAGGATGCAAAGTGATTTTTAGAAATGGGAGCACATTTTTATATACAGATAAATTATTAACCTTTCCTGGTAGGCTTCCTTTTTTTTTTTTTCCCCCTGTTATTCGTGAGCGTGCAGCCTGTTCCCTGCCGGTGCCTCCCTGCTCGGGCGGGCTGCGCTGGCTGCCTCCGGGGACGTGATGGCCCTTGGTGGCCTTGCAGTGACGTTCCTGGCTGTGCAGCGGGTGAGATAAGACTTCGCAAACCTCGACAAGAAAATGTTTCCAAAAGTTTGAGACCTGCCACGCAGCTCTGGGTTTTGTTGCTGTTTGTTTTATTATTATTATTTTGATTTATTATTCTCCTCTTTCACCATAAAGTGGCTGGTGGCACAGGCACAACCTCAATGTATAGCAACTTAATTACATGTTGCTAATGAGAGATTGCCAATTGAGCAGGCTGTTTTAGCAGCCCAGGCTGCCGCTTTATCATGTATTTGCAGGAGTTGTGCAATTTCTTTGTCATCATATATGGTAATATATTCACTGCAGCATGACATAGGATGAGGTTCAATGAATAATGTAAAACCCAGAATAACACTGAATCTATATTAGATGTGCTTTTCCCCCCAGCATTATTTTTAAAAGGAAAATATTGATTCTGGTGGGGTCCAGCGGTCCAAAGCTCTCGGAGAGCCCACGTTTCGCTGATCGATACCCAGGCCGGGCGGCCGGCCGTGCCCTGTCCCCTCCACGGCTGCAAATGACAGGCTGTCGGTGCCGTCCCTTGCCGCCCCGCGTGCTCGTTAGCGCTGACGAAGCTGGGGGGGCAGGAAGGAGTCGGTGACGTTTGCCTCTGGATCCAGATGTGGCAGGAGCGCGGAGCGGGTGCCACCCCGGGCAGGGAGCAGCTGAGGTTTTGGGTGCGTGGCCCCTAAGTGATGTGAATATAAACTGGCAATGAGGATTTGGGGCTTTCCTTGCCTTCTGACCGCTCTCCGGAGCAGGGGTGCTCGTCGCCCTGGATGGAGCAGGGTGGGGTGTGTTGGGGTTTAGGTACCAGGTGAAACAATCATCACCAGAATACATTTTTTTTCCCCCAGTTACTGTCTTTGAATGCTAATTAGGATGGATAATTTCTATTTGTTTTTCTTTTTTTTTTTTTTTATCAAATTCCCCCCATTGTGATCTGTATCATTTATTTTTGCGGGCCATTATCTTAGTCTCATTACAGCCTTTTAGCATTTGAATGAAAATATCATAAGGAAGCCAGAAGTTGTTAGGTATAAAATATCTGTGATAACAACCATAATTATCATGATAAAATAAAAAACACAATCAAAATAACTGTGATGAGTTCAGGAAACTGTACCAAAAGAGGTTGCAACCAGCACAATGCTGTTTACCCTTTACTTGTTACTTTTTTGCCTCTTTACATTGCAAACAGCTTTTGCAATGCTATTTTTAAGAAGGGGAAAGTCACTGTGTATGGCCTGGGTAGGGACATAAAAAAAAACTTTGGATTTTTCTCTCCGTTGAGGCTTTAATTAATTGATGCAAAAACTCTCAGCGATGCACGTGTGATTTTCGGGAGCTTAAAATACTCTGGCAGTGCTGGAGGAGGAGGAGGTGCTAAGCGGTGCCAAGTTCCTGAATGAAAATTACTCTTGCCACCTCTGGTTTTGGAGCCAGATCTACGTTAATTAATCCTTCCCCTCACATGTTACATTTTGCAACCTCACCGCCACTGATTTTTAACTCAGTAAAAGCAGACGGAGGCTTCCCGAAGTGCCTCCGAAATTCCCAGCCGAGCGCTCTCCCTGGTGACAACGCCAATTTGTTGCAAGTGAAATGTTTGACAAAAATCTGTCATTTTTGAGAAAACTTTTCCTTGAAAGAAAAACCGGAGGGGAAAAGAAACCAGCTCTATTTTGAAACATCTCCTCGCTTCATTTTTTTTGTTTGTGAGAGACGGGGATGGGGAAGGGGGTTTCCACGGGCACGGGGGAAATGTTTTAGCAAGTTTTCGTGGAAGCAGATGGCATTTTGATGCAGGAGACCTTGTACGAGCTCTCCTGATTTTTCTATTCCAGTCGATGGGTATGTGGTTTTATGGACAGCTTGTTCTCCAGGTCAAATGTAGCTCTGCAAGGACCAGCTCCTGTCCAGAGGCACATAAATGGATGGCTGACCTTCTGCAGAGATACTTCTCACAGGGCTTAGGTTATTCAGCAATTGCTGCAGGTGCCTGTGCCTTCAGGGCAATTATATACATTGACATCCATATGGTCAAGCTGCATTTAATCAACCACCAACTGCCATGAAGTGTTTCGGTGAGAATGGTAACTTTTTGAGTGGCGATGCTGAAGTTGAAGTGCTTCTTGACCCCACCTTGACTCTCCATTGCAAGTCTCTGGTGGCCCCTGCCCTTGTAGGTGATCGTTGGGATTTTCAGCCCAACCTGGAAGGAGTTTGGAGATTTTGGTGGTGACCACCCGTAGCCCCGGCCAAGGCATCCTGCGTGCAGCACCCCACGCCCACATGTGTGGACAAGGATAAATCTTTTGCAGAAGCCACTTCTTTGCTAATTAGCAAAACTACCTCGTGGAGAAATATGGGTGTCTGGGGTTGCGTGGAAATCCCAATCTCAGATACTGGCTTCATTATCAACCTCCTCCCTCCCAGCCTCCCAGTTAGGTGTGCTGTGACCCCAGGAAAGCCGGCTCTCGTTAGGGCTGATGCCTTCTCCACGTGTTGTCTCCAGAGGGGACGGTGTGTGAGCAAAGCTCCCTGTCGTGTCCCCTCCCTCTCCGCAGCAGCCACCACCAGCACGCGGTAATGGGTTGCTCCAAAGAGAGGAAACCCAGACCCCAACCCCAATTTAACTGCAGCCAAAAGCGTGACTGCTGCCCGGCACAGGGGCACGCTCAGCGCCCGGCTGCACCATGCAAACCCGGCCAAGGCGTGCGCCGCCTTTTAATTAACCAGCCCCCTTTTTCTGTGCACCTTCGAAAGGGCGTTTTAATCCAGTAGGAAGGGGCAGGGGGGTCCCTGCAGGCGGCATCGCTGGATTAAAGAGCAGCGGTGCTGCACCATCGCAGTACCTCCTGCTGCACGCGTGCGTTGGGGACGGGAGCTGCGGGCGCAAGTAATGCTGCTTGGGCCACAATTAGTCAGCAGGAGCAAGGACGTGAGCCCAGGCAGGGAGGAGCACAACAGGTCGGAGGAGGCTCCGAGGAGCTGCTCTTGGGGAGCTTGGGGCTTGTGCAACGCCCGTGACGTGGAAGACCTCCTCCCTTTGCTTTGGTTCGGGGGCATCACCGCTCCGCACCTTCCCGTGCCGTGGCAGATCACACCAAGAGATGCGCCGTTACCTTTGCACCGTGCTTGGTTGTAAAGCAGATTTAAATCAGCGGGTTCTCCGAAGTCCAGTGGTGTTTCCTTGCTCGCGTGGGGTTGCTCTGGCTGCCAGGGCGTCCCCGCCACATCGAGAACTGAGTCGGCACAGGCGGGCGCGCTCCGACTTGATCCCCGAGGAGGGGAGTTGTGCAAACAGGGAGTGATGGGAGGTGACGCAGCAGCCAAGAGCGGAGGTTTCGTGGGCTTCGAGGAGCCGAGGCTGGTGGTAGCAGGGGCTGGGGCAATGGGTGCATTGCACGCCACGGCAGCGACGCTGGAGGCGGTGCCGTGGCATGCACCGGGCTGCCAGCAACGTCAGCGCTGTCAGTGCTGGCCCGTTGCACGCACTGGGGCTTGTTGCAATAAGAACCACAGCTTATTGCAACACAAAACCCAACTCCCTTCCCATTCCCAAGCTGCTGGCGAGGAAGCAGCAGGGTAGGGAAAGCTAGCAGTGCCCAGCAGCAGGGTGTGGGGCTGGTGAGAACTTGGTTTATTGACCCAGCTCATTTGGGCATGCGACGACTGTGGCTGCATCTCTTCCTCGCTGGGGGTGGCTCACTCATCCCGCGGTTACATTCTGTCACCTACTTCCCAAAAATGTAAAAGCCGGTGCACGCAGGGTGTGCCTCAGTTTCCCCATGCCTAAGAAGCTGCTGCTGTAGGGTGCGGGAGCTGAGTTTGCAGTGGCTGGCAGCGGCTTCGCGTGCCGGGCGCTGTTGCAAAGCAGAATATGGTGATGATTTTTTTTTCCCCCCATCTCAGACTGTGTTTTCTGAACTTAGTGCAAGTCTTGCCCTCCTGGGCAGAGTGAGAGGTGCATGCAGGCAGCGTGCTGGGAGCTGCTTGCGAAGTGTCCCTGCTCTGGGGCAGCGGCTGCCCGGCCCTGCGCAGCGCGTGGCTGGGCAGTGTTCGTCCTCGCTAGCCCAGGTAGCGGCAAAGAGGCTGGCGCAGATTCAAAGCCCAAAGTGCCTCTGCCCGGTTCTTCATCTCTTTGGTTGGGTGAATAAATTTTAAAAGTGGGTCTGCTGTGGAGGGCTTGGAAACACGTGGCCCAGGTGGCTGCATAAAGGCAGGTAACGGCGCAGCGTGTACCATGGGGAGCAAAAAAGCAACACCCAAACAACCTAAGCAACCCCAAAAAGCCGGGTTTCAGAGAGTTTGCTTTTTCTGGTGTACATTTATGCAGCTTTTATTATAGAAAAGCAAGTGGTCCTTACTTTCTGTCTGGGTTTTGCCATGTCCCCGCTCATCCCGTCCTCCAGCTCCCCCTCTCTGCCCTTCCTCGCTGCAGGGCCGGTCGTGGCGGTTTGCAGGGGGAGGCCGGTCTGCGATGGGGCTCCCACAGCCCTGGGCGTCCTGCAATTGCAGCCTGCCTGGGCAAAACAAATAATAATTGCATGGCAAAAAAAAAAAACAACCATTGCGTCTCTTTCCCTTGCAAGGAACAGCTAGCATGAGCTGCGGCTGTATGCCAGAGACGGGGCTGCTTTGCGGTGTGTTACCGTCCTCGTGCCTCAGTTTCCCCGCTGTGCTGCCGGTGCTGGCTGAGCGTTGCCAACAGTGGTGGCCGAGCCGGTGCGGCTGGGACGCGGTGGGCGTTATCTGCTGCCGCCGGCGGGAGCGGTGGCCGGCGAGCCGGGGATCGCTTCGGCCGCCGGCCGGGCTGCGGGTTCCTGCGCAGCCCGTGGCTGCGGGGCGGCGGAGCGCTCGCCTGCCCCGGGCCCCCCTCCCGCGCACGGCGGCGCGGCGGCGGGCAGAGCCACTCCTCCGCCGGCGTGACATCAGGCCGGGGAGGCTCGGCGACCTGCCGGGGGTCACATTCCCGGCACAGGTAGCACCCGCCGCGCTTCCCTGCGGTGCCGGGGAGGAGCCTGCCCGCCCGGGGACCCCCAGCGCTGCGGACCCCCAGCCGCGCCGTCCCCCGCCATGAAGTCGGAGCAGGAGGAGAGCAAGCCGGGGACGTGCCGCTGCGAGCACGGCTTTGCTCCGCGCCCGGCCTATTGTTCGGGTCCCTGGGCACGGCGAGGGGCGGCGGGGGACGATGCGCGGGGCAGGGTGCTGTGCCCCTGCCTAGCCCACGCAGGTAAGAGGGGGTCCCCGGGGGTCCTGCTGCCTTGCGCGGTGGCGCGGGGGGGATGCAGCCCGGCGCGCGTCTCTTCCCCTCGCTTGCTTTGTGCCGTTGTAGCTCGCTTCCTCCTGGGAGAAACAAAACAAGCCGGGCGGCTGGCGAGCGCGCCTCGAAGCTCGCCGTGGCCGTGCAGGAGGGTGGCTGTGGGTTGCCGTGCTGGCCCCCCACGCCGAGGGCGAAGCCTGGGGCAGGGGCGAGGGGCTTCAGCTCCCCGCGGCGGGGGGAAGGGCGGGCGGGCGGCTCCCCGCGCCCCGTAGTCCATTTTGTCTCATGGAGAAGTTGGAGCGCGCCGGGAGCTCGCAGAGGGCTCGGCGGCCAGGGCCGGGGGCCGCTGCGGAGGTCGCAGCCCACCAGCCGGCTGCTTTTAAACCGTGGGTGCTTTTGAAAGCCTTTGCAACCTCCAGCCTGCCCCCCGAGCCCCTCTGCCCCCCTCCTCCCGCCGGCATGCACGAGAGGTTCATATCGGGTTTTATTTCTTTACATCTGCTGTGAGACACCCGCCAGCGTGCGGACGGGGTGGACTTCGGCTTGCTGGGAATAATCCTTTTTTTGGGGTGTTGGGGGGTGCCAGGACGCAGGGGGTAACTTTGCAGGCAGGTGGTCTCTGCGTGTCCTGCCCGATGGCCGCGAGCGAGATGGGTGCAAGCACTGGCTGATGGTGCATGGTCAGGGCGTGCAACTGGGGGTCCCGTCCCGGGGCTGCGACCTTAAGGAAGCGCTGAGGCTGCGCCGGCGTCTAACTCAGGAAACGCTCAAAAATGGTGTTTGCAGGGTTTTATGCTAGTTTGGTGAAAACTTTAACCCGAACTTGCGAAGGAGTGCCCGTACTTGTGTCCAGGCGTGGCAGCTCGCTCACTTGCAACGTCACAGCACTAGCAAGGGATGGAACATAAAGCTTCCTTCTTTAAAAGTGAAAGATGGCTGTATGGAGCCAAAATTCACTTTATTAGCACGAAGGCTCTGCAGCGTGTGGCTGAGCACCCCGGTGCCCACCCAGGAGGGAGCGGTGGTGGCCGACAGCTCCTCTGAGGTCACGGAGCGCCGCGGTGCTGCGGGAGACGCCGTACCCAGGGACGTAACCGGGATGCGCGGCAGCGGGACTCGGCGGAAGGTGCGAATGGACTAATTATAAGCCTTCGTGTTTATCCTCACAAGGAGACGATGCTGCAAGTCCATCATGGTGTCGAGGGGAGAGGTTGGACCTGTTGGCTTTGCACTGGCGGGTCTCGGGCAGCGGCCGTAACTGCGTCTTTTTGCAAATCCAAGTGTATTTTGGGCTAACCAAATGCTTTCTTGAGTGCGACCCGTGCTTTGCGGAGAGGCTGGCTGTTTGCACGGGGGGGTGGCAGTGGTTGTTCTCCTTGCTCTGCCCCCGGCTGTTACCCAGCCCTGTGCCTGGCAATTTGTGCTTCTCCTCCAAATTACTCCTTGCAGAGATGGACTGAGAGAGGAAAACCATACGTCGTGCAGGCTACTCGGGAGCAGTGTTTGGTTGAACCTTTCTGCAAGAGACTCGGGTCCCAAGCTGGGGAGCTACTTAATGATCAAAGGTGATGAGATGTTCTTTAAAATACTAGCTCGACTCATTCCTAGGGCTTAAATCATTGTTTTCTTCTAATAATGTTCTTTATCCTATGACCCTCTTGTTTTCTGTCCCAGGACGGAAGTGTATGTACATGTATATTTGTGAGGTTTTTTATATAACATGTATATTTGGGTTTTTTTATATATATATATATATTCTGGGCCAAAGCTCTGCAGGAGGGAGGAGGGACAAAGGGTTGCACCGTGCTCTTGACGGGTGAGGGTCTGCTAGGTGATGCTGTTAGCACAGAGATTTTGTATTTTCCTATTTTGCCCCCTTTTTTTTCCCCATTTGCATCTCTGCTCAGGGCCTGTGAAATCACCCTTCGGGGTGATCCACTGCTGATTTTAAGCTCTTGGTCCACAAGCGAGGCTTTTCTCTCTGCCGGCCACCATTGCTGATATGCTGCTGCTGCAGCCCAGGGCACGCCTGCGTCTTCTGGCCATTTTCCTGCTGATATTCTGGATAAAAAACCGCTTGACTTGGGCCCAGCAAAGCAAAAACCATCTCGCTGGTGAACTTGCAAGAGCAGCACAAAATGCAGCTTTCACCTAAGATACTAATTTCACCAACATAAACCTTGTCGTTTATATTGCATTCATTTTTAATGTGTACCCTCCAAAGACAGAAACGCATGTACAGCAATCGTGTCAGCTGAGTAACATGGAAAAAAAGGCTTTTAAATGGATGTTTTTAAAGTGATGCCTGCTCCAAGGCCAGTAAAAGGCTTTGCTGCTGCGTGGCCGTTGGATCTGCTGCTGAAAGGAGTCCAAGGTGGGATTTGCAGGAGTCAGAGAGGAAACTTAGCCCCAAATGCTGTCTGGAGGTGCTCACCGCAGTTAAAAAAAAAAAAAAAAAAAAAAACCAAAAAAAAGAAACCCAATTTATTTACATTGTCTGTTAACACTAATCAGTGCTTAAAGTATAAAGGATACAGAATCCAACAGTGTCATGGAAGTTTAATGCTGTCAACTGAGATATAATTAACAGCCAATTATTTCAGTGTGAATGGTAGTTTTCATCAATTAGTCCGGGAAATGTTTAAATTGCATTAATGTCATCACTGCCCACTTGCGGCAGATTTGGAAGGGGCTGGAATGAGCCGGCGTGCGACAGGCTTGTCCGCACGGGGCGATGCCTCCTTTCCCCGGCTTGCTCAGGAAGTGCAGTGCGCAGACAACACCCCCCCAGAAAGGTTAAAAATAAAAAGGGGCAAAAGTGCTGGGGAAAATGTGCTGTGGAAGCTTTTTGCATCAGGGTTGTTGCATTTGGGCGGCAGTTCCTAATAGCACATATAACTTTGCACCCCAATATAGCAATGCTTGCAAGGTTGAACTGCAAAAAAATTTGTTTATATTATTGTATTCTCCGGATTGTATTTTTGCGTCATGTTGCAGATGCACATGGACCCCCTCGTGCGAGGCGCTGAGCTCCGGTCCCAGTTCGAAAGGGCTGATGCTCACTTCAAGCCACGTACAGCTCCTTCACAGCTTCAAATAGAGGCTCAGACCCAGGCAGCCCGCGGGAAGGCATATTGAAATCCCTGCCGAGCCGTCTGTATGTGGAAGAAATAGAGGCTGAAATGAGGTTTCTGAATAATTGGCCCTATTTTCCTGGCTATTGTAACTTTTCTGTAACGATCGCAAAGAGCTGCCTGCAAATGGTGCTTTTCGGATCGTTTATTTAGGTGCTTAAACTTGGCATAGCAGCGGGGATTTTTTCCCCCACGTTTTAAAATGAAGTTAAAATTTCCCACTCAAGCCGAGTTGTTCTCTTAATGCAATTTATGCAAATAAAACGGGCTTTCTCTGTAGGACCTTCTCGAGCTGGAGATGCCGGTTGAGACGGGATGGAGACTTGCAGGAGAGGGATTGCCAGCAGATGCGCGGTGTGGAGGCGGGGAGCTGCTTTGTGGGGATAATTGTGATTTTGGTGGATGAGTGCTGATGGTTTGGGGGGGATGGGGAGCCCCAGGAAATGTCAGAGCCAGGTGGAAATCCTGTATGGAAATGAGTGTAATTACAGGTGTAAGGCAGCATATGGATGGCTGTTTTAGTCCAGTCCTCCTGACAGTGAGTGCTAATAAAAAGCTTGATATAATGCAAGAAATTGCCCATTAAGTGGTTTCTTAAGGAAACTGCAGAGAGCAGGCGATGCTGTCATCCCCATCGCTTCCCTGAAACACCAGCTTCTTTCCCAGAAAACTCTTTAAAAACTTGCTGAGAAGAGTGCAGAGGGTTTGACTTGCCTTGAAGCCCATTCCTGGTTTCTGCAGCGAAGACACTGGCGGGAGCCCCAGGAGGGAGTTGGGAAGAGAGCAAGGACCACAGCACGTTGCGATGTATTAAGAGAGCCGACGGCGCGTCTTTTGCTGTTTGAGCCTGGCAAGAGGTGTAGGGTGTTTCCCCTCAAACCTTGGCTGCGTGGATTGTGCTCTGCAATTTTTATATATATATCTGCAAAAAATGGATTACGCTTTGCAATATATATATTGCAAAATAGGTATATAGTGGAAAAATAAACATACATTGCAAAGCGCAATCCATTTTTTGTGTGTGTATATACATCTTAAATTCTATACGTGTGTGTGTATATATAAAAGCAAGAACCTCAGGTATCTGGCTGATCCTGAGTTCAATAATTCAAGTTTCTCTGCGTCCAGCAGCCGGTGGCGTAGGGAGCGCGATGCTACATGCTCCTTTCCAGATTGCACCTATAGCTTCTTATAGACCTTGGATCTTAATCTTTCAGTAGTTTCTGCCTGCGTTGGGAGCTGAGTACTAAGTGGGGGATTAAATTGCCTTGCTGCATGCTTCAGAGGAGGAATGCTTTTGCGTTTTTTCACCGTTTTGTAACCAGGACCAGAGGGCAATGGTGCGGTTTCGGGGAAAGCTGCGTTGTGCAGCGCTTTATAGAGAGGAGCTTTGTAAGAAACAGCTGCAAGTCTGCTGTTGGGCCATGCCAAAGGACTCCTCCAGGATCTGCCGAATTCCCCCCAGGCTGCCCGTCCTTGGGCTTGTTTCCCCTCTCCCGTCCCTGGCGGGGTCCCTGCAGTGGGGAGACTTTCTTGGGTTCTCACCAAAATGCTGCAATTTGCAGAAATCCCGTGGGGTCGGTGGCCCTTGCGCAAGCTGCCCTGCCTGGATCCTCCTCTGCCGGTTAATCATTTGCCGGGGAATAACCCACTGTATCTCCTGAGCAGAGCAGCTTGCGATAAAAGGTGAAAATGAATTATCAGTGGGAAAAAATGGGCAATTAGCGGCAGCCACGGGTGTTTTGTGGGGTCGTGTGGGGCTTTCCATGGCCGGAGAAAGCGCTGGGTGGGTTTTGCACAGTAAATATTACACAGTGTACGAGTCCCTCGCATCCCCCTCCCCGGTTTCCCGAGGGCTGGAGGGGAAGAGCTGCATTTCTGCAGCCCCCGGGGAAGACGCCTTTGGCCTTGGCCGCCTCTCGGTTCTTGCTTTTTGCACGAGTTTCAAGCAAGCACTTTGGACTGCACCGAAATCCCCAGCCCGGAGCTCGACTGTTCCTCGTTAGTGACTTTATTGCTAAATAATTTACAGAATGGGGCCTTGCCAGTTTTCATACGGGAAGCATTTCAAGTATGCAAACCAGATTTTATGCCTTCCTGGCGCAGCTGCTGGCCGGAGCCGCCTCTCCCCGTCCTGCCGCGGTGTCACCTCCCCGCCTCGCTTCACGAGCGGTGGCGGAAAGGAATCGGCCCGCTGCGCCGCGGAGGGACCTCAGCAAAAACAAGGGGGAAAACTCCTGTATTTCATGCCCAGCTGGTGTTCCCCAGGCTGGCTGATACACGGCGGTGGTGGGGAAAGGACCCGGCCGCAGTAGCTTGGAGAGGGGGCCTTTATTTTTCTATTTCTATTTTATTTTTCCGGTAACGTGCGTGATGAGGGATTTATTTTTTTTTCTCCATGTCCGGGTGCATGGTGCAAACCCGAGAAATCAATAAGCCCCTTTGGATGAGTAACAGGTTTTCTCCGTGTGTTCTCAAAGCAGGGGGAAAAGCAAAATCAAACAGTTTGCACACTTGCATAATCGTTTTGCATCACAATGTATAGAGGATTGCAGTGGCAGTGCACGTCCAAAAAGTGTTGTGCAGGAAGAGGATTGCAAGGGGAGACGAGGGCGATGGGTGCAACGTGGAAATAGCAGAAAAGCAGTTTATTAGGCTAAGCAGCGGGTGCAGCAGTAGGAAACGAAGTCGCTGGAGCTTCCCCCGCTGCAGAGGGGCTGCAGGGTCCCAGGCTGGGGTGTGTGGGGATGCTCCTGCGATGCAGCTGCTTTGGGGGGCACAGCGGTCGGTAGGCATAAATCTGAAAAATTCAAGATTCGGGTCTGCGGGTAAAAGCGCCGTCTTCCCCTTTCCAGTCTCAGAGTGGTTTTGTTAAATTTTGTTGAGTGTGCCCTGAACATGGGGATGGCTGGAGGCAGAGCTGAAGCATATCGTATGGGGTGTAGGGGAGCTCTGCACTGGCCATATGAGCACCCCGTCAGTGAGTGGCTTGGATGGGGAGGTGGTTCTTGGTTTATTATTGTTATTACTATTATGTATTAACATTTATTTTTAATTTTTTAATGCAAAAACTAGAAACCAGAACGCAGTGGAGGCTGCCCCTTCCCTACCCGGTGCCTCCCCTTCGCGTCCCTCCTCCTCCGGCCCCGGGGTGCTGCGGGCACCGCGGCAGGTTTTGGGTTGCGCAAAGCGGTTTTGCAAGCGGGGGGGTCAACCCCCGGTTTGAGTTTTCCGTGCCGGGAGCTGTCGGTCACTTCCTCGCATTGTGTCTCCTCTTCCTCCAGCGCTGCTGCGGGAGGAGGTGGCCCAGCTGCAGGAGGAGGTTCACCTGCTCCGGCAAATGAAGGAAATGCTGACGAAAGACCTGGAGGAGACGCACGGCAGCAAGTCGCCGGAGGTGCTCTCGGCCACCGAGCTGAAGGTGCAGCTGGCGCAGAAGGAGCAGGAGCTGGCGCGCGCCAAGGAGGCTCTGCAGGGTAAGGGCTGCGCCTCCCTCTTCTCGTGCACTTGGAGTTTCAAGAAGTCAATTAACGAGGAAGGGAAAAGCCGTCCCTTTTATTCGGACCCCGCGGTGTGCGTTCACCATGTACACGTGGCGGGGGGGTTGATGGCAGGGCAGTGCTCCCCGGGACCCCCCCACCGTCCTGCCCCAGCAGCGCGGAGCCGGGACGCATCAGGGTGCAGCGACAGGCAGGGAAATGGGTGTGGGGGGCGTTTGCAGCATTGCAAAGTAATTCCTCCACAGCTAGCTAGAAAGCAGAGCCAAGAGAGCAGCTGAAACGCAGCTGGAAACGTTTGCAAGGTGGGGGCGGGTTGGATTTGAGCCTCTCGGACTCTTAGGAGGGAAGCAGCGAGTTTCCTGGTGGGTGCAATTTTCCTTATCCCATGTGGAGTTACCGGGAGCGCTGCAGAAGGCAGAGGCTGGGTCTCCAGGTGACGTGCAGGTTCTCCTCTTTTCTTCGTGCATTGGTTTGGGTGTTTTCCCGTGGTAGTCAGGGCCGGACTCTCCCTCCCTCGCCGGCGGCTGCACGGCGAGCTCGCTGCGAGCCCCAGGACCGGAGTGTGCAGGGTGAAACGCAATATTGCAGCTTTTCCTCCCCAAAACCAAGCTGGCAATAAGTGCAGGCAGGACAGTTTGTTAGCCGGAGCCGGGAGATGATCCTGAGCAGGGGAAAGCTCTTGTGCGTCAAACCCTGGCAGCGCCGCGGCTCTAAATATCATCTCAAATCCCCAACATACCGCGTGTAACTTCCACTTGTCAGCTCGCATTTGCGGATTATGAAGAGAGGCTGTCAAAAGTTCTCAGGCTCAGAGGCTGAGCAGTGGGGCGGGGAGAGCCCCAGCCCACCGCATCCCCCCTCATCAGGGATGCTGAGACGCAGCGGGGGGCAGGGAATTGGGCTGAGCCTGTATTCGTGTGGAGGATTTTGGAAAAAGAAGAGAAAAACTACCCCAGTCTATGTGCTTTTTATTTTATTGCTCTGTGATTTGGAAAAGCATCCCTATAAATTAGTAATAGCCAAAATATCTTCAAAATCTTGCCCCCCCCCCCCCCCCCNATCTTCCCCCCCCCCCCCCCATCATGCCACCAGTGCAGCCTCCAACAGCAGGAAATGCTCTGGGTTTATAAAACCATAATTGAAGAAGAAAAACCTTACTTAGGGAATATTTGCTCTGTGCTGACAGGAAGGGGGAAGTGCTGATAAATGCAAAATACAGAAAAGCATATTTTAAGACTATTTGCAAAAAAAAAAAAAAGTCATCTAAGAAGCTGCAGTGAGGTCATACGCACTTCTGTGGGGGATAGTGCAGAGAAAAAGTGAGTTTGGCTTGAGAATTGTGAGTATTTAAGGAATATAATGTTGTTTTTTTACTGGGCTTTTACTGACCGCTATACGAGCTGCTGGGATTGGTTTTCCAGGACATCCCTGCAGGTGTGATGGCCAGCAAGAGGGAATCTCAGCTTGCGCTTGGAAAGGCACGTAACAAGAGGCCTTTTAAAATCAATGCTCCTTCCTTCCCATACAATATTGGAAAGCTTTTGCATAATTTGGAAAAGCTCGCCGTGCTGGATCCAGCCCCATAAGCTGGGCTGGAGGCGCTGGGCAGCAGAGCAGGCTTAGCATGGCAGTGGATATGGAGACGGGTAATGTGGAAACGGGATCAGCAGCTGGAGGGGGAAAAAAAATCCTTTTTCCTTTCTGTGAAAAATTATCCGTAGAGAAACGTAGCCAAAAGGGGAGGAAAACTGGCAATAACTGTGCCTGGTGAATGGTTCTGCCAGGAGAAACGTATCGGCTGATAGAGGCATTTGGGGAAATAATGGCTCTCTATGAAGGAGCTGCAGGATGAGGCAGTGCAAGGAGCTCAGGGAAACCTGGCCGTGCCATCCTGTAGGTCAAGGGGTTGTGTCGGTCGTGTCCTGCAGCCAGAGAGCATCTCCCGAGGCCTCGCAGCACGCGTCACTGCAAAGCCTCGCTAAAGGACGCCCCGCGCCTGGCAGCGTCGGCATCCCTCTGCAGCGGCGTGCGACCCGTGTTGGGTCGTCTGTAATGTCATTAGCGGGTAAATTATATGGAAATCTGTCGTCGCTGCTGGCTCTGAGCCTTGAAGTGTGACACAGCCGGTTCAGATAGAGATATCGGCTCACCGGGCCTTAACGCAGAGGGAAGCAGAGAGGTTTCGCTGGCGGGGTTTTCTTTCAGGGGCTTCAGCAGTTTTAACAGCCTTCGTTTTGCACGGCTGCACAGGGTTTGGTTTGTGATGATCTGGACGGAGGAGGGTGGGTTCATCATCCCTCCTTGGCAATGCATTTCCAGCCCTTTCCGGCAGCATTTAGCACAGAGGTAAAGCCGGCGGTAAGCAGCGTCTTCCCTGTGCCGTGCTAACGAGCCCTTGCTGTGGAGAGAGGGAGCAGGGATCCGGAGCGGCACGGGATGCTCTGTGGCAGTAACTCAGGCAGTTTCTGTATCCCTGGCAGCATGTGCTTTATGCATCTTTATTGCTCCTTTTTCTGGGTTAATTCCATCTCTTGCACTTTTTTTTTTAATCAATTAACGTCCAAATAAAATCCCATAGCGCTACATCCTGTCGTCCTCTCTTCCCTTGCTGGAGCTGGGACTCGGTATCGTCCTTACAGTGTTAGCGCAATTGTATTTTCCCCAGCCCCAGCTGGAAAGGGATGGATGTGGTCTGGATTTCTGATGTGGAAGTCTCCGACGGGAGAAGTTGCAGACAGCTTTATTACTGCTGGGTCCTGCTGCGGGAAGGGACCATGCCCGAGCGCCTGGAGGACTCGAGGAGCCTCTTGGCCGGGCAATGTCTATGAGCGTGTGGGCTAATGGCAGAAACCCCATTTCTGGGAAGGTTTATCCAATATGCTGGAGCTCGCCTGCGGGATTATCACGTGGAGAGCAAACCTGGTTTCTGTTTCCTTTTCGAGTGCCAAGGTGGAGACCTCGGGCTGGCTTTCCCCACTGCTTGGGAAGGCGTGAACCGACTTCACATCTGCTCCGCAAATGGGTTGTAGCCTGGTCTCCTCCCTCCCAAACCTGCGGCTCGGAGCTGTGACCCCCTGGGGACGGCACTTGGGCTGGGACAAGCCTCCTGCAGAAACCCTCAGCACCCCCGGCTGGCTGCAGCAAGGGGGGGGTAGCAAAGAAGCGGGCGGATGGATGTCCCAGCAGATGGGTGTCCCAGCCACGGACCCGGCCAAGGAAGCCCTCTCCACCAAAAGGACATGGGGCTCTGTACAGAAAACCCACTCCTTTGAGTGCTCCTTTGAAGATGCACCTTAAACTCACAGTAGAAGTCATTGACCACCTTGTCATGACCATGGCAGGGCTGGTTTGGAAAGCCCTTGGCCTCGTAGCAGGGTGTTTCCAGGTAAATACCCCCAAGGCAAATGCCTCACCTAATTTTTTCCTGAAATTCAACATTGCACTTGAATTTCCTGCCTGCGCTGTACCTCCGCACGCCCAGGAGCGAGTGCCGGCTCTGCCCGACGCCGTGTAACGTTGACGTCTTCAACGGCAAGACCTTCTCTGCAGACAGGGCCGGCTGCGCCCAGGGAGCGCGCGAGCCTGCTTAATTACAAAGCAAGGAGCGGCGCTGCAGTTCCTGCACAGGGCTGGCCGATTTTATGGGTTAGTCATGGTGACAATATTGAATTTCATGGTAGGGGTGGAGGAACAGGAAAAATTAAGTGAATGTTAATGGGACAGGATGGGTTTATGTGCTCCTCTTGCACGGGGCATCACTGAGGCTTGAGCGGTGCGCCCCGAGGACACCTTTCCCAGCTTTAGAAAATAAGTGTATGATTCAGTAAGTGATAATGTCAGCTCCGATTCTGTTCCTGGCATGAAAATCCACATCGCACAGGGCGAGAGAAGCGCGTGCAAGCAGACAGGAGCCAGAGGGAGCTGCTCTTCGGGAGGGTCAGACGTGGGCTGTGTCTGCTGCCAGAGCCCTGGCTTGTGTTTGGGCTCTGCCGCTTCATCCCTGGAGCGGGAAGCCAGGCAGAGATGCTATTTCTATGGTCCGAACATAGTCATTTTTTGATATCTAATCATCGGTATCTAATATCACGTTACCAAGGTAGTCAAACTAATTATCTGCATGCCCTCCAAGCAAACCTGGGTTAGATGGTGCGACCACCACCGCCTCATTTTCCCTTAATTTGATACTATTAATTTCGAAGGGGGGGAATGGTACTTACAGCAGCCCCCATTTTAGGGGGCAAAATGCCTGGTTAGCTAATTCCCATCCAGAAGTTGTTAGGTGCTGAGGCCAGACAGGGGCCATGGGGTGGAGGCACCTTCGGTGGTGGCATCGCTGGGAGGTTTCAGCCGTGCCGCTGCCCTGGGCCAGGCTGTGCCCCTCAGGTTGGTGCATCGGAGCGATGGGATGTCAAAGCTGGAAACAGGAGGTGCTGGGGAGGGACTTCTGACGGTTTTGGCTGCGAGAGGAGCCCAGCCTGGAGCGGGTCCCGTTACTGCTCTGCGTCCGTCATCCTTCTCCCGAAGGAGCGATGCTCGGGGGACGGATCGCGTGGCGGGAGGTGGAAGCTCAAGTAACGAGCGCACTCTGCCCTCGTGCAGGATTAATGGTGCAGGCGGGGATGTGGGGGGTGATGGCGAGAGCTGGGGGGATTCACCCTCCCTCCCATCGCCTGCTGCCGGGGCTGGTGCCGAGCTGCTGAGCCCGAGGCAGGGCTGGTGGGTTCCCCCTCTGTTTCTGCCGTGCGCTTTGGGAGGGAGGGAAAAATAAATAATGCAAATAAGCTGCATGAGATAAATACTTTCCACTCACGGTAGGGGTTTAGGATTTCTTCCTTCTCTTGTCTTGGGTTTATGAACAGGTCAGAGGTTTTGCCAGCGCCCACCGTGCAGGTGGACTGTAGGAGAGTTTATTTAGATACTCCTGGGGGGTTGGGATACAGAAACCTGGTCCTGGATCATCAGATTAAAGAAGAAAGCCATTTCACCTCCTCGGACGGCCCCGATGGCCATTGAAAATCTGCTTTATTCCTCCTTGGCTGCCTCTGCCGTCATGCCATGGATCACAATGGCTCATTTTCCCTGACCGAGTAATTAGCTGGGCTTGTTTGCTAAGGATGTATTAAGCTGCTACAGCGAGCAGTGCGTGGTCCAGGAATTGAGGCAGCCCTAACTGCTCACTTCTGCATAACTTTTTATTTTTCTCCTGCCTCTTTCAATTAATTTCCTATTAATTGGGTTTGGAATGAAGTTCTCAAATGACTGGTAAATCTTTTTTAAGCTTGGGAGCTAATCGGTTTTGGAGGAGGGAGAGCGGTGGTAATAGAGGAGGGAAAAAAGTGCGTTAATTTTAGCAAATCTCTCAAATATGAACTGAAAAAAATGGTAAATTGACCTATTGGGTTAATAGGAAAAAAACCTGCTCTTGCAATACCCCAAGTCCATCATCTTCTTGCAGTACTGGTTGGCATGAATAGTGGTAAATATTCAACCTTGGGACATGGTATGTACTCTTCTCCTAATAGTACTTCTGCGCATTTTTTTTTTTGCAAGCAATGAAGAGTTTTCTGTAAATCTTTAAGGACCCTGAATGCTGCCACTAATTAAAGCAGGTTGTATGCTATAGGGGACCCGCTATTTAATTAAATTCATTGGAAGCCTTTTGTTGCTTCCAGCTTCAGAAAGTGCAAATGTGACTTAAACTTTTGTAAGAGCCTCTCAGTATCCTTGAGAAAATTTTAAAAATATTTATGTGTGTGTGTCACAAAGTGTTGAAGAGCTTGGAAGTAAAGGGGTCTTCAGCAGTGTGTTATCCTATGGGGATGGGGCTGAGACTGACCCTGCCTGGAAAGGGCTATGGGGGCCAAAAATTCTCCCTCTAAAACCCAAATCAGTGACAGCTGTGATTAATTGTCCTCGAGTCACGGCCAGTGCAGTCGGTAACTCTGGGTACCCGCTTCTGCGGGGTCAGGAACTCACCCCAGAATGGCTCGGTCAGCTTATCGTTAATTTTTCTTTTTCAGCAGGTTTTTAGTTCATGTGAAATAACTGGGCAGGGAAGGTTGGTGTTAAATACACACAGGCGACGGGAAAGTGCTTTTTTAAAAACTTAGATGTGGTCCAGTTGTGATTATTTTTAGAGGGGTTTTGTAATAATTTCCCAAGCTGGGAAAAAAGTAAGGAAAGTCCCGGTGTCGGAAGGGGCTGACTTGCCCCAGGAGGAGTCATGTTCATGGAAGTGAGCAAGGAAGAATCACAAGCGCTCCCCATCACGCGTCAGCATGAATCGTTGTGGCATTTCTTAGCTGGTTTGTTGTTTTTCTGGGGTTTGATTTATCTCCAGTGCTTAATGGCTGAGTAGTTGGTCCGAAGCGTTTAATCTCCTGGGTTTTAACAGATAAAGATCTCCGTTGTCCCAAATCTCCCTCTTCTTCCGCTATTTGGTCTGATTTTCCCCACCACCACCTTTTTCTCCGCCAACCTGCAAGCCTTCTCCCTTCCTTACCAGCTCCATCCCACGCACTTGTTCTGTTGTGATCTTCCCAGCACACACTTACAGTAATGCCTGTGCACAGAAATAAGTTCCTACCTGAGTAAACCTCTCCTCGAGCCGGCAGTTGTAACGAGTTCGGATGGGATGCAGGAGGTAGCTGAGACGTGTTCCATCGAGCGGGCTGAGCAGAGGTGCTGCTCCGCTTCAGGGGGCTATTTCAGTGTGTTACGGTAGCACAGTGCTAGGTGATACCTCCTTGTTAGATTATTCTGCCTGAGGTCTGCAGTGCTTGTCAAATAATAATGTTATCCCTGCTTACAGACAGGTGGAAATGCTTTTATTGAGTATTTAAGAGAAAGCAGCTGGGGGGGACAAGGGTCCCCAGCCATGGGAAGGTGGGAGCGGAGCTCCCCACTGTGAGCCTTCAAGTGCTGGGGGAAGGCAGAGGCATGAAGCCAAGGGTGCCAAAGGTGCTAATTGCATGGAGGAAATTAATTTCTTTTTAAGCGTGCCACGGTAATGGTTTTCTTGTGTTCCTCAGTCAGGTCTTTGTCCCACCTGTGTCTCACCAGGAGGGGCTCAGAGGCATGTTGTGGTGCAGCTTAAGCCCCTAGAAGAAGTGGCTCGTCATGGGGGCCTGGGGGGTAGGAAACGCAGCACGGGTGGAAACACTCGCCTGGGTTTTGTTAATCCAGTAGAGGTGGGTTGGACCTGTGCGTGGAGGCAGGTCCCACTCCTGATGGTGCTGTCGTCTTCTAGTGGCTTTTGTAATATAGACAGCTCTTGGTGGCTTTGGGGTTGGTTTTTCTGGTGGGTTTGGGGGGCTTTAGGACGTTTTTTAACATAGAGGAGTGACTTGCAAGGCTCAGCTGCTCGCAATGCAGCGATTCAGGGAGCACTGGGGGGGCAGGGGGTGTTTCATACTGTCCCACTCCCCTGAAGCAGCACTTCCTCAGGGTGGGAAAGCATGGAAAGTCTTTCCTATAATGAAAAGCAGTATTTGTATTCTGATTCCTAAATTGGGTGTTATTTTGGTGGGGTGTCTCTGGAGCGGGGACCCACAGGGTATTTCTGCAGCACTGCCAAGGACCAGGTTCAAGGCTGGGCAAAGCACTTAACGTGCAGAAGTCCCTTGTCCTACGTGGTGTTTCTGTAATTCTCCCCGGTTTTACCAGGCTTCCAGCAAGCTGTCCCTGTGTCGGTGGTCAGTGAGCATCCCTCACTGGTGCGTGGAAGAGGGAAGACACGAAGGTCTTGGTTTCCGCTCAGGGAGCCGTGCCCTGGGCTCGTGGGAGCACTGCAGGAATCTGCCGAGCTGCTAAAAATAAACCAGTTGTGGTTTATTTATCCTGGAAAGGGAGCAGCAGGTTTTCCTGCGCTGGGCCCTGAGTCAGCGGCAGCGGTTTTGCTCCCAAATCTCCTTTTCCCGGTGCTGAGCTGCCCCGAGGAGGGTGGGCGATGATTAGGAGCCACGGCGGAGATGCGCTGGGCATTTCGAGGGGCTGCTGGGTGCATGCAGAGGGTGCAGCAACGGGGGTGAATTGGGCATCTGCTCCCAGCCCAGCCCCTGGGGTCGTAGTTTTGCTGCTTTTTCCTGGAAAAATAAAAGCGGTGGAGGCGAGGGGGCTGCCGTGCCCCCAGTGCTTGAGCCATCATCTCTCCCGCAGCCATGAAAGCCGACCGCAAGCGCTTGAAGGTGGAGAAGACGGACCTGGTGAGCCAGATGCAGCAGCTGTACGCCACGCTGGAGAGCCGCGAGGAGCAGCTCCGCGACTTCATCAGGAACTACGAGCAGCACAGGAAAGTGAGTGCGGGAGCCCAGCACCATCATCTTGTGGCACGGGGGGCTGGCAGTGGTGTGAGCGTGAAATCCAGTTTGCAATCGGGCAAAAACCCACCAAAGCACCAGACGGCCTCTTGCAACCGGGCAGACGCTCCCTTGCTGCAAGGGCTGGGCCGCAGCAGGTGAAGGATAAATAAATATCAAAGGAAATTGGGCCAGCGAGCCAGACTTGGGAAATCCGATGTAATTTTGACCAGATGCACAGCGGGCATCCCTTTTCGGGGGACTGGCCACATCCTGCAGCTCCCCTCTGCTGCCGTCCCTGCCGGGCTCTCGTGGCACCCAAAGGTACCGCTTGCCCTTTGGCACTGCAGCAGTCGGGTGGTCCCCAAGGGGGTCATGGGAGGGGGGTTTGTAGTAGCGCGTGGGTTTCCCCTCCTGAAGGCCGCCCCGTGTCCGCAGGAGAGCGAGGACGCGGTGAAAGCCCTGGCGAAGGAGAAGGACCTCCTGGAGCGGGAGAAGTGGGAGCTGCGGCGGCAAGCCAAGGAGGCGACGGACCACGCCAGCGCCCTCCGCTCCCAGCTCGACCTGAAAGACAACCGCATGAAGGAGCTGGAGGCCGAGCTGGCCATGGTGAGCTCGTAACGCAGCGGGCACGGCTCAAGGGGCAGCTCTGCGCCGCTGCTGCAGGCGCTCGGCTCAGCAGCTCGAGTGTTTGAAACACCCCAGCGAGTTTTGCTGAAGTTAAATGTTTATTGCAATATCGCATTTAAGTGTTTGCTGCAGTTGTTGCATTATTGCAATGTTTCGGCCACAACAACCCCAGGCACCGCTCCAGGCTTGGGGCAGAGCGGCTGGAAAGTGCCCAGAGGAGAAGGACCTGGGGGGCTGGTCGACAGCGGCTGAACACGAGCCGGCAGCGTGCCCAGGTGGCCAAGAAGGCCAACGGCATCCTGGCCTGTATCAGCACTGGTGTGGCCAGCAGGAGCAGGGAGGGGATCGTGCCCCTGTACTGGGCACTGGGGAGGCCGCACCTCGAATCCTGGGTTCAGTTTTGGGCCCCTCACGACAAGAAGGACATGGAGGGGCTGGAGCGTGTCCAGAGAAGGGCAACGGAGCTGGGGAAGGGCCTGGAGCACAAGTCTGATGGGGAGCGGCTGAGGGAACTGGGGGTGTTCAGCCTGGAGAAGAGGAGGCTGAGGGGAGACCTCATCGCGCTCTGCAACTGCCTGAAGGGAGGTTGGAGCGAGGGGGGGTCGGTCTCTTCTGCCAAGTAACAGCGATAGGACGAGAGGAAACGGCCTCAAGTTGTGCCAGGGGAGGTTTAGGTTGGACATGAGGAGAAATTTCTTTCCTGACAGAGTGGTCAGGCCTTGGCACAGGCTGCCCAGGGCAGTGGTGGAGTCCCCATCCCTGGAGGGATTTAAAAGACGTGTAGATGAGGCGCTTGGGGACATGGTTTAGTGGGCATGGGGGGGGTGGGTTGACGGTTGGACTCTATGACCTTAGAGGTCTTTTCCAACCTTAGTGATTCTATGATTCTATATTGGCAGAAAAAAAAATCCATCGATAAAAAGGAGCTGAATATCCTCGGTG
Source organism: Pelecanoides urinatrix (assembly GCA_013400755.1). Taxonomy (NCBI): domain Eukaryota; kingdom Metazoa; phylum Chordata; class Aves; order Procellariiformes; family Procellariidae; genus Pelecanoides; species Pelecanoides urinatrix. The sequence goes on from VZTQ01013922.1 coordinate 90,973, forward strand.
CAAGGAGCAACACAACTTGGGTATTGACTTGCCAAGAGGAGGGTGGGTTTGGTGCAGTGTGTTGCTGCCGGTTCTGCTACTCCGGGAGATGTTCATGTGGTTTTTTCCCCCCACCACCACCTTGGTGTCCTTCCCCAGGCCAAGCAGTCCCTCGCCACGCTGACCAAGGACGTCCCCAAGCGCCATTCCTTGGCCATGCCGGGCGAGACGGTGCTGAACGGCAACCAGGAGTGGGTGATGCAGGCCGACCTCCCGCTGACGGCCGCCATCCGGCAGAGCCAGCAGACCCTCTACCACTCGCACCCCCAGCACTCGGCGGACCGGCAAGGTGAGCCCCCCCGCACGGATCAGGGCACAGGGCCAAACCCATTTTGGGGAGCTGCCTTACTCCCCCGTAGAGGGAAAAAGAAGGTCAAAACACCCCAAAAATAGGTTTTTTGGAAGTGCATCAGAGGCTTTGCGTGGTGTCAGGTTTGCTGGCGTGATGTTAACTCCCCGGTGCCCCCCCTGCCTTCCAGCGGTCAGAGTGAGTCCCTGTCATTCCCGGCAGCCGTCCATCATCTCCGACGCCTCCGCGGCTGAGGGCGACCGGTCGTCCACACCGAGCGACATCAACTCGCCCCGGCATCGAACACACTCGCTCTGCAATGTAAGGGGCTATGTGATGGGGGGCTTGCTTTGATGGGGGGCTTGCTTCCCCGCTGTGTGCGGCTGGGGATGCTGTGGGTCCTCTGCTTCCAAAAATGATGTTGGTTTTGGGGTGGGGTACGGGTTGGAGGTTTGCTGACCTGGAGAGCTGCTTTCCTGGGGTTTATCCCAGCCCCACAGTCATGCAGCCACCCAGACGAGCTGCTTTTTACTGGGGTGGCGGGGGGTCCCGGGCTGTGTTGGGGCTGATGCAATTGGATCCGTCTGCTTCTGCTGCAGGGGGACAGTCCTGGACCGGTACAGAAGAACTTGCACAACCCAATTGTACAGGTAGGGCGCAAAGTCCTGTTCAAATCCTGCTTGTGAGACTTGGTCCTGTGCTAGTGAGTGATTTAGGGGGCTCCCACATCCAATCTGATTTGGGTTTTTAAAAAAAAAAAAGAATGGAAGCCATCCAGAATTTTAAGTCTGGGATGTGTCAGATTGCCATGATTTGCCCCAAAATGCAGGTAATGCCATAGGTGTTTGCTGTGCTCGGGGCCCATCATGGTCCCTGATTTTTGTAAGGCACAGCCTAGATCAGGTTATTCTTCAGTATTTGACCCTAAAACGGCGGAGTATTTGAGCAAGCTGTGGACCCTTGCTCTGCCCATCCTTACGTACCAGGAGCTGAAATCCTGACCTGGTTGAATTAAGAAGCCAAAATACCTCAACATTGCTTTGGACCTGGACCCAAATATTTTTTGGGACCTGGACCCTGTGCTCCATTGTCCCCGGTGTGGGGCTGGTGGGGGTGAAGGAAAAGCTCAGTGACCAAGCTCGTGTCCTCTCCCCCCGCAGTCTCTAGAGGACCTGGAAGACCAAAAACGGAAAAAGAAGAAAGAGAAGATGGGCTTCGGCTCCATCTCCAGGGTGTTCGCCCGGGGGAAGCAGCGCAAGTCCCTCGACCCCGGCCTCTTCGACGGTACGGCCCCCGACTACTACATCGAGGAGGATGCGGACTGGTGACCCCCCGCACCGGGCGAGCGCCGGGAGCCTCTCCCCGGCCTCGCCGTCGCCGATGTACATACCCCCACCCCAGCCCCGCCTGTGGACGTGTTACCTGTTGTCTTGGGAGCGATGCAGCTGTGTCGTAACTTCAGTTTTTTTCCCTTTTTTTGTGTGTTTTTTTCCATACCGGTAACTCCTTTGTTGTCGCTTCAGTTTGTCGGTTTGGGTTAGTTTTTTTGTCAGTTGTTTTTTTGTTTTATTTCCTCCTTCTTTTGACGAAACTTGAAACTTGAAGGACTGCTGTGTCTCTGTAAATACCAGAAATATTGTGCACTTTGTGCTTGTGACGTCTCTTGTCCGAAACCGCTGTTTTCCGGAGCCCAGCCCGCGGGATGTCCTTGCTTGGGGACGAAGGACCTGCCCAGCTGAGGGACCTTAGAGAGAAAACACACACACGCAAAAAAAAAAAAAATATCTCATTCGCTGTGATGTCTTCCTGGCCGAACCCCGCGGAGGCGACACGGGCTGGTTGTAACGCCTGCCGGTCTGGAAATAAGTGTTTTAACGTTCCTTTTTAGTTGTTTTAATTTATTTGCACAAACCCAGAGGAGCTATTCTAACTAAATTATTGCAGAAGTTTTGGGATTTTTATATTTTTCCATGTCGGTTGGGATGGGGCGGGGAGGAGGAAGGGTGTGTTTGTACTGTACTGTCCTGGGAAGCTGCTGCGGGGGGGGGCTGGAGCCACGGACCCCCGCCCCGGGCTCCCTCGGCCCCGCGGCTGCAGGTGCCCCAGGAGCACTTAACGCCTTGGAAAACGCAAACCTAAATAATCGCTGGGAAATCAGGCGGGGGGGAAGCTGCTGGGAGCTTTGCCCGTGGTTTTTGCCTCCGTTTGGGGGGCTCGCCCTTTGCTTCAAGTAAAATTTAGGGGATCCGGCATGAGCTGGGAGGAGGGGAGAGGTGATATCCCGAGATATCCCCGTTGTCCGGCCGGGGCCGGCCACCCCGCTCCCATTTGGGGTGTTGTCGCCATCGCGGGGGGGCTGGGGAAATCGGTACGAGTGCCCGCCAGGGAGGTTTTTCTGGCGCCGGGGTGATTTTTAAGCGCAGGTGGAGCTTGTGCTTCCAAATCCCCTGGAAATGCCCCAAAACCACCCCCCCCCGCGCGGCGGCCGCTTCCCCTCTCCACTAACACGCACCGCGCTCTGCTTATGCCAAGATAAGTACCTTATGCTTTAATGCTTACGATATAATTTTAAGCTCTTAAAAATGTATTAAGATTTATTTAATGATGCTATAATAGTGTATTATTTTTCTTAATTCCGATACGCACGCCCTGGTTGAAAAAGGGGTATTTTGTCTTAAATCACCGAACTAAACCGCCGATGCCCTTGCGCTGTGTATTCCTGCTAACGGGATGATGCGGAGAGGCCACGGGGGGTGGCAGGGCAGGGTTTGCCCCGTGGCATCTTTCTCTGCAGAGAAGCATTTTTATACGTTTTGTTGGGTTTTTGGGGGGGTTTTTTGATTTTTTGTTTTTTTGTGTTTTTTTTTTTTTGTTCTCCTTGCGTTTTTATAATTTAAACTATAAACCACCGGAGCAGATGAGCAATCTCCTTGTTATCGAGTAGTTTCCTTTGCATTTCAGCTTTTTTGTAAATTAGGAAGTAATTCTAAAAATTACTAAGAAGATGATTTATTTAAAAGAGAACTTCGTTAAATAGCATATGAATTATGGGTAACATTAGATTTAACTTTTCCCCATGTGAGTGGGGGAGAATCCTTGAAGGCATGGATGCAAATATAAAATTATAAAAGATCTAAATAAAGCTTATTTTAAAGTACGGATGAACTCCACGTGATTTAATTGGTTGCCTGATGGAGAATCCTGGGCTGACGCTGGCGGTGGCATGTGGGCATCGCCGTGGTGGCACCGGGCACAAGCCCCGTGGGTGCAGGCAGGGTGAACGTCACCCCTGCCCTGGCTGTGACTCGGGGGTCCCTGGGGTGGGGGGGTGCAGGTGGGCTGCAGAAGGCTGCGTCCCTGGACCGGCTCTTCCCACAACCAGCCGCTGGCCGAGCGCTTGCACCCGGACCTGGCACCGCTGGCGGGAGGCTGGGGCCGTGGGTGCAGCCATATAAAATGGGGATTTAAGGTAAGTGAATATTTGGGAATGTGGGGGAATAGGCGGGAGATGTCCCCCTCAGATACAGAAGATGTAATGCCAAGAAGAGCAGGTGGGACAGAGAAAGGAGAAGTTTTTGTGCACTACCGCTTGCTAGTGGATAAATTACCGTTAATAATTTACAGAGGGATAAATCCTTATTAATTATTTACGGATGGCGTTGGTCACTGGTGGGGTTGTGCCAGCACTGCAGCGGGGCCGGGGGGCCGTGGCTGTGCTCGCAGGCTGGAGCGAAGCGGGGGACGGAGGACGGGCGTGCGGGGGGCGAGGGCTGCGGGCGCCCGGCTTGTGGGCGCAGCGGAGCCGGGGCGGCTGTGCCGCAGTTTGGTGGCGGTGGCACCCCTGGGGAGGGTGGGGGGTCCGGCTGCCCTGCAGGGGAAGCATCCCCCGGATCGGCTCTCCGCAGCCGGAGGCACTCGAGGTACTTGAGCTACAAGCAACTGGGGGAAAAAAAAGATCAGACAAGACCTGCAATGATTTTCTGTTTTTCAAAGCCATAACGAGGGTAGAGATGAAGAGATGTACTTTTTTTTTTTTTTTTTTTCTTAACAGAAACATCCTTCTGGGTTTGTGAGCAGCTGCGGAGCAGGTAAGAGCCACCACAGTCTGAAATGGGGAGAGTTTAAGCAAAACAAAAAGAAAAAAGTATCTGGAAGCCAGCTGGTTATATAGCTCTGTCAGCTGAAGCTGTAACACAGTATTAATGGGAATTAACACTGCATTGAAGTGTAACTATGGAGAGTGGTGGGGCACAGACCGTGGCGAGGTTTGCTGCACTCGGAGCGGTTGTTCCCTGCAAATACTTGTTTCTGCCCTTCACTTTGAGCGTGCAAGGGGTGGAGTGCGGGTGCTCGCCCACCCCAGCCATGGTTTCAAAAGCTCCGGGTGCCCTTTGGCAGCGGGGAGCGCGGCAGAGCTGTGGGTGCAACACCGGTCCTGGCACAGCTTCTGCTGCTCGCCGGTTGTAGCAGACACCTGTCCCTGCGCCATGGGGACCGCGCCGGGTGTCCTGGGCCATCGCCTGTCCCTGGGAGGGGGAAATGGGTGTCGTCTTCTGCACCGGAGCCAGGGCGAGTGGAAGGGGCTTGTTCTCTGCGGTCGTGGGTGATGTTGGGGCTGAGGCGTGTCTCCTCGGTGGCCTCATCCCCCCCGACCTGCGTCTCCCTGGCAGTGGAGGGCAGGCACGTCAGGGCTGCAGGAGCCTGTCCCCGCTGCATCCCTGCTGCATGGCTGCTGCATCCTCCTTGCACGTCGGCCGTGGCCCGCTGTGTCCCCGCTGCAGCGTGCTGCGATGCTGCCATCGTGTGAGCAGTCCCCGAGCCGCATCCAGGCCTCCTGCCCACCGCGGTGCCCTGGCCGGGAGCGCTGCAGCCGCCCCGGTGACCCTGGGCCCGCTGTGGCTCCCCGCTGGCCAAAGGTTGACTTCTGTTGCCCAGAGCCAGCGAACCCCCCGCAGCACTCCTGGCTGAAAGTAAGAATTGCCCGTGCCTCGAAGATGAAGAAAGCAGCCAAAGAAGTGCAATGCGAGGTTGTTTTTAAGACCAGGGTGTGTTTATTTTAGGTCTGACTCGCGGTGTTTTGTGCACTTCGCACCGATAACGTTGTGCAGACGGAGTCACAAACGTGTTTCCCCGGCAAGGACTTTAGACTGTGAAAGGAAAATACCCTATTGCCGCTCCGTGCCGGGGCGCGAGGTGGTGTGCCGGGTCTGCAGAGGGGGGCACCCGGGGACCGCTGCGCTCCTTTGCGTGTAAGCAAGTCGTGCTGGCCCTGGCGTCGCCTCTGGGCGACTTTGCAGCCGAAGCCGTGTTCACCTGTCGCGCCACGGCCGCGGACGGATAACCTGTAGGTCGGGGCGGGTTTGAGAGGTTGCAGCAGGGAAGCAGCGGGGAGTCCTGGGGAGGTTTCCTGCCTTGGCACTGACTCACCCCATCGCTTTAGGCAGGTGATCTCTCCTCCCTGGGACTTACTTTTTGCATTAAAGAGATAAACCTGTGTATGTTAAATACCTGAATAAATTGTCAGGATGGTTGGTGGGTTTTGAGACGTGGTCAGTCACAGACTGTGGGTGATGGGGGCCATGAACAGTGGCATCTCCCCAGACGCTGGTGTCAAGGGCTGCCACTGAGGCTACTGATTTATTGCTCGCGATCACTGAAAATTTGGAAACGTCTCTGTCATTTATTCCCCCATTTTCAGTGTTTTCCTTGAAATTGTCTTCTAGTCTTGCTGCTTTGTGTGTACAAAGCCGATGCTGGAAATGCCTTTCTGAGTCCTTGCCTGTGCAGCCCAGGGGACGCGGCAGTACCCGAAAGCCTCCCTCACCACAGGCACCCGCGTGGCCTCTGGGACATCCCACTCTGCCGAGTGAGCGTGGTTCCTGCAGCTGTCCCCCACTTCAGCCCCAGCCTGATACAGCCACGAGCACCGGCAGCAGTGCAGGCTGGGCGGCTCTGCTCCATCCGACCGGGACACCAGAGCTGCCAGCAGGCCCCGTATCCAGGTAATACAGTTTCCTTGGAGTTTTCTCATTGCTGGTGAGCGATTTCCCAGCATTTTCCCTTTCTCAGGCACAAGCCATCGCTTGCCGTCTGCTTCTGGTTCTGCAAAGCTACGTTAAACTTCGGCTCAGCCCTTTTAAGTATCCAGCCACACGACACCACCATAGCTCCTCTTTTCCAGCCCTGTTATCCTCAAGCCCTGGATCTCGTATTCCCAAACCCTCCCTTGTCCTGACCAAGCCACTCGCTTCCCGATGGCGCAAAGCAGGACACAGAAGCCCCAAGGAAAATGAAGAAGTTCCTCGACCCCCTCTCACGCATTGCAGTGGCAGCGAGGGGGGGGTTGTCCTGCCCAGCCAAGCTGCGCTTTGGCAAGGCAGGGCTAAGCCGGAGCATCCCAGATGAGGTGCAGCAGCCCCCAGACCAGCACCAGGAGGAATTATTCTTAATGCAGCAGCTTTACTTATGCTGTTTTCCAGGTTGCGGACATGCGCGTGCTTGAAATGGCAGACGGCGACCTGGCGTGGCGGTTAGACTGGTTGTACTGGAACCACCGTCCTCTGCGCCGCGTCCCGGCGGCCCCCAGGGACGCCTCAGTCCCGGCGTGAAGGGCCGCGCAGGGCAGAGCTGGCCCCTCGCCGCGCCAGGGAGGTGCCGGCAGGTCACATCCTTCCCCGAGGATCGTGCCAAGCGGGAGCATGTGGAAATGCCTCCTGGGCTGCTGCTTTTGCTCGGTTTTTCCACTTGCACGGCAGGTTCCCAGCCTGCAACCTTGGCAGGGGCTCTCTAAATCGGGGTATAGATACCAAGGCATTGGGAAGAGAGATACCAGTATAGACCAGTGGGCTGGGAACTGGGATCCGAGAGTGAAGCCCTCAGCCGGGCAGGGAGCCTATCCCAGAGCAGGCTGGGATGGACTTTCATCCCAGGGGCAAATCCAAGGCTCTGCTGTGTTCCACGTCCCCACGGGAAAAGTGCCTGGGCTGGAGCCAGGCTCCGGCTGGGAGCAGAAGGCCGCGGCACGGCCACCAAAGCCGGCTTGCCAGTGCAGGTGGCTGCGGTGCGACTGCTCCCCAGGCAGATGCTGTGCCTGGCAAATACTGGGCTCGTGTTCACCCATGCGCCGGCGGCCGTGGCAGGCGAGGAGCCGGGCGCTTTGTGTTGTCAGTGCTGGGAAGGGGCTGGATGCGGCCCCCGAGGGCAGGTTGTGTGCAGCGTGTCAGGACTCGCCACCACAGGGGTTTTGCCCCCAGTCTGTGCGACGGGGCTGCACCAGCCCTCGCTTCACGTGAGTGTTACGACGATTAATTAGCACAGCCAGGGAGGGATCGTGCAGTCGGTACTCAGGCTGCCCCGGGCCCCCCCGTTCTGTTTTCCTGTGCTCGTTGCTGGTGCAGCTTTGCAGGCGTTGTGCAGAAATTCACCTCCCCCGCTGCCAGCAGCTGGTGACCTGCTCGTGGAGGGGTGCAGGTGCCTGGGACACGAGTGTCCCCCAGCCCGGCGAGGGGGGAATCAAACCTCCCCCCTCCCGAAAGGCTGTGCTGTCAAGGGAGGGGGTGGCTCAGGGGTGGTGGGACTGGGGAGACAGAGGGAGTAGAAACCTGAGCATCCTTCCCAGGCCCAGATGTGTTATATTTCTGGTGCTAATTAACTGTAAAAAATAACTCTCTGTATTAATAGATATATATATATGCAGTGGCTCTGCTGACCTGACTCAAATGGATGGGCTTCTGCTCTTTCAGGACAAGCCACCTGGCTGCCATTCCACCAGGAATGGGTGTCACGCGGAGCAGTGGTTTTGGCTCGCCGTTGGAAGGGTTTGAAGGAATCCCAGGACATGGCTGCACTCTGGGCTGGGCTTTGCAGCGGTGATTTTAACGTAGGTATTAAGCACTTTCCTTTGAGCAGAAAAAAGCAGGGGAAAACTGCTGGTGACCCATTTCTGCCACAAACGCAGGGTAACATGAGTCGCTGGCACCTGCAGCAAGCACCAGGGCATCAAATGCCCCTCTGAAAGGCCCTTTTGTTGCCTGCTGATGGCTCCCAGTGGGGCTCCTGTTTCCTCCTTGGTGTTCCTGTGCAAGCAAAGTCTTTATCCCACATATTTGGCTGGATAAACACCCCTGAGAGGTACCAGCCTGCCCCGGACTGGGCAGTGAGTGTTTGCAAGTGGAGGATTCGAGCTGCCAGTAGACAAGTACCCATGCCAGGATGGCTGCTATAGTTAGAAAGGCAAATGAGCCTAAGAAATGCATGTAAATGCATTAGCCCATAGCAAAGTGCACGGCGGAGAAGGCAGATGCATTAGCAGCCGTCCAGGCTCTGCGCTTTGAGGGCTGCGAGCGAGCCCCCTTAATTTAAGGATGGGCAAACCAGTCTGAGTCAGCATCACGAGGGGAGAGGAGAAAGAACTCTGCTCCAAAGGGAACAACTGAGCGAAGGGAGAGCTGAAATGGCTCGAGCATGCTGACGCAGAAACGTGCAGCCACCTCGGGCTCACCTGGCCCTGCTGCTGCGGAAAAGGCTGTTTCTGGCTGATATTCAGCTTTGCAGAGCGGGAGAGCAGGAACACGAGGAGCCGCTTTATGAATGACCCCTCTGTGCTTGCTGTCTCCAGGGCCCCTCGACGGGGTGGGTGACCTTGCTCGGGCTTTCCCGGTGCAGGATCTGTGACTGTCACTGTGTAAAGTGCATTTTCCCCCCCTCTTTCTCGCAGCTAACCTGCAGAGAAGACAACTTCCCGCTATAGCTGCTGACTGATGGAGCTGCTCGAGGTGACAGATTTGTGTTTGATACGTAAAGGTGCTGCAGGGAGGGGAAGGAGTGGGGGGAATTTGCCTGAGCGGGTGGCTGAGCTTGAAAATGCAAAACAGTCCGTACAAGGAAAAAAAACCCGTACGCAGATATATTTTCATTTTTTTTTTTTTTTATAGCACGGCTCTTGAAATTGGCCTTTGATTAGAGAAGGAAGGTATCATGAGTGGCGAAGGGCAGCGCTGCCGTGCACCGGGAGGAGGAGTCGGGGAAGGTGAGTCAGTGGAAAATACCATCGGCTCCATGCAGCGTTGTGCTGGGAGGGAGAGATGCAGGGAAATGGGGGTTTCCACCCGGCATCCCAAGCATCGGTGCCCCCAAGGCAGGGCTGCGGCACACTGACTCACAGGAGGGGATGTGACAAGTTGTGTTGGGTTCGTGATGGCTTTTTCCTTCACAAGGACTTGCAGGGCTGACGGACAGGAAAAACTCCAGTGGCTGGTTCAGCCAAGTGTAGCAATGCTGCTTTTTCGCTCGTGGTTGGGAAAAACCCACCCTGAGTGTCATCTCCAACAGAATTTGAGTCCTTGGTGGTGTTTAGTGTTAAGGCTGAGTGTGAGAAGGGCCTGCAAAAATGCAAGTCCCCATTGCTGCTGGGACAGCAGCCGGGGAGAGGTGACACTGAACACAGCATTAATTATGGCGGGGTTTGCCAAAACTCAGCTACAGCCTGTGCCGATGATGCCCAGCCTCCAGCTGCACCCACTGTGCCACTGCTTACGGAGCGGTAATTTTGTAATTGTTGTATGTATACTGCATGGAAAGATTGTTTAGTCGCATCATAGATATGCATGGAAATGTGCAGAGGTTCCCCGCTTCCACCCCCCCCGGCGCACCCCACAACCCCAAGCATAACTGCGGCTGTTAATTGTTCGTGAGTAACGTCCTCCCAAAGAGGGGGGAGGAGCCGGCGGGTCGGTTGCTGCGGTTCAGTCTGGAAACCACGGGACTGTCTGGCTATGAGGCCAAGGCACGCGGCCAGCAGCCAGGGTGAGGGCCGTGCCCGGAACGGCTTTTCCCGGTGAGCGGGTGGTTAACTGGGAGCGTTTATAGAGGGCAGCAAACTGATAAAAGTGCTTTCTAGGTTCGTTGCAAACACAAGCCCGGCTTTGTGGGGATGTGTTGGCTTTGCCCTGTGGAACGGAGCCATGAGCCCAAGCAGTTGTGGTTCCTCAAAATGGGGCTTCTGCAAACAGTGCTGGGAACTGCTCGTTTGAGGAGAGGCTCTGCTCGTCGGTACAAGCCGGTTTCATAATGCAGATCCCTTGCTAGCTGGTTTTTAAACTAGAAATGGTGCTGTGATGCTTGGTGCACCGTGCGGATCCTGCTTGGAGTGGGTGACACAATCTGCAGCCCCAGCTGTGACCCACGCCTGGGAGGAGGTGCAGAAAACCATGTAATTTTTACATATTGCGTGATGGATTGTAGCAATTGCAGGAAGTAGCTGCTGCAGGAGCAGCCTCCGGGGTGCAGGGACCCCGGGAAGCAGGCAGGCGGGAGTCCGTCCCCTTCACGCCTGGGTGCACAACTAGCGTGGGAAAAGGAAGAAATCTTGCTTGGCTGCTCCCCTAGCACATCCCTTTCCTGACTAAGCTCGTTGCTGGAAGCGCAGACCTTCTGGAGAAGGGGAACCAAAATCAGCCCGTGCAGTTCCCCACGACTTTCTGAGAACTTTTAGATAATACCAAATGCAACCACAGCTCCGGAGGGGGGACGGGGGAGAGCGTGTCCGTGGCGGTCAGGACCAGCCCGGCCAGGCTGATGCGATGTAAAGCGCTTCCAGGAGAGCAAATCCCCCCCCCGCCTCCCCCCGGGCCAGGGCTGCGGGCGCCGGGCGCTCGGTAGCGCCCACGGCCGGGTGGGAGCGGGGAGATGCGCGGCGGGAAACGCCTGTGGAGGGGAAGGAGAGGACGGGGGAGGGGGCCGGAGCCCGCCCGGCCCGGGGGTCTCCGCCGGGTTTAGGTGCCCCCCTGCTCCTGCCCGCCCCCCGTCTCCCGCCTTCCGGCGCCGGCGCCCGCTGCGGGTGGGCCGGAGCCGGGCAGCGCTGCCC